>JAHDVE020000078.1:0-62106 GCA_022606495.2 Halesus radiatus
TTTAAATTAAATGTCCAGCCACAAAGTGATTGCTTCCTTCAATAAAATAATGAATTTCTTTGGCGAAAGATTTAACTTTTCAACATTACCAGAAATACTCTTGAATACAATGGTTTTTTTTATTGATTTTGATAAGACGGTAGTTAATGCAGTGGGTATAATTCTAGGAATAACGCAAAAAGGTTA
This sequence comes from Halesus radiatus, assembly GCA_022606495.2. NCBI lineage: Eukaryota > Metazoa > Arthropoda > Insecta > Trichoptera > Limnephilidae > Halesus > Halesus radiatus. The sequence goes on from JAHDVE020000078.1 coordinate 187, forward strand.
GGAACTGAAAAGCAATCTTAGGTAGTTACAACAAGTCATTTATTTTGATAGTTGTGGGGTTAGTCTTAAACTAGAGTTAATCTTAATTCATCACAAAAATTCAATAAAACTACATAGGCAAGTACTTAGATCTACTTGTAAAGTCTTTGTACTTAAAATTAACTAATTACTTCGTTAAATCTAGATAAAATGTTGTATTCTTAAAATTAGAGGTTCACTGGCTTATTTGTACGAAAAAGTTGTTTCTTAATGTTAGAGATTCACTTGGCTGACAGGGTGGAAGAATTATCATGAGAGTCAGAGGCACTTCCCTTTAATGATGGCTGTCCAGGGTCTAGTGGCTGCTTTGTATGCAGAGTCCTCGCGTTCGCACTAGGTATCCAAGTACCTCCGGATCGGGAGTAGGTACAAACGCGGCGATAATCAGAGGCTTGGGCGGTCTCCGGGCTTTGATCTCCGAAGGGCGAAGATCAGTAACTTCCCGGGCAGAAGCGGGGGTTCACTCGCGGTGCAGAGCCTGGACGACTTCTGCAATTATATCTCCGAAGTGTGGAGATCGTACTTCCTTCTCGGATGGAAGCGTAAAACTCACTCGTCGCCAGAGGACCTGGGCGGCCTCTCCGAGGAGCGAGAATAGGAACCTTCCTGGCCGGAAGTTTTAAGCCAACTGTCCTTCCTGGGCGGAAGACTGAACCCGACTGTCCTATCATCAGAGAGCCCCTATTGCCTGTCTACCTGTAGGAATCTTTTTATTACCCGTATTGTTTTGTAGGCCGCTTCGCAGGGCGGCTCATTTCCTTTGCGGTTTTTATTGCTGTCCCATAAAATCTCAAGGGAATTGCCGACTTTCTAATATAGTAATTAAGGTTAGTTTATTTTATGATGTAGTACTTTACAATCGTTTCCGGCTTGACCAACAATAGGCTCGGCTAGCCTTTGTGCTAATTTATTTTATGGCTGGTCTAGTCTAGGAATTATTATCACCTGAAATGCACATTTTAGAAACTAAGTATGTCTGTGAATTTGGTCATTTATTATAGGTATTACAAAAGGATATATCAATTTTGCTGACAGGATGTTAATTTTAGTAGTAAATTTAATCCCCGTTATCATATTATAATACTTATAGCTGTTGGAAATTTGCAGCGTCTTGGGCGTGGGTAGGACCGGAAAAACTGATTTTTTTCATCGGTAGGTACTGACAAAATATTCAGTCCCATAATTCATTATTTATGGTGTTTGATGGAAACACTAAATTGTACATACATCATAATTATAGGGTGCGGCAGTGAATTATGTTCGGTCTCTTTTTAGCACCGTAATAGTGCTACGATTTATCTGAGTTAGAACGAGAAGACGACATTTAATTATTTGTTTTCTTTTTTTGTAGTTTTGATTTGACAGCACAAAGAGTCGGCGACAGCGTCGGCCATCTTGACTCGAAGGACGCTGAGAGAAGAAGCCCGACTGTTTTAGATATTGCCGTGTAGTAGTGTAATTTGGGGTTGTTTTGAACGCGGTTTGGAGTAGGTGTATGGATGGACGACCCTAGTAGAATGATGGCGCACGGCGGGGGACTGATGGGGCCCCAGGGCTACGGGCTGGCCGACACGGGCGGCGGGGACGCCGAGGCCCGTAAGCAGGATATCGGGGAAATCCTGCAGCAGATCATGAACATCACGGACCAGAGTCTGGACGAGGCTCAGGCGAGGAAGCACACGCTGAACTGCCACCGCATGAAGCCCGCGCTGTTCTCGGTGCTGTGTGAGATTAAGGAGAAGACAGGTATGTGTACGTGTAAGTGAAACCCTCCGCCCCGATGAGCTGAGAGCTCCTCCCGCCATGTCTGTATGAAGGTTCTCCACTGGAAGTCCGTCTGTTGTTTGCGGGTTATTGCTCCTCCGTATCTCATTCTTTATTTGGTTTTTTGGCCAGCGGAAGAGAGCGTAATATCCCCATTCCAACAGCCGAATGTTCCCCCATGCCTATTTGTAGCATGGAGGTATCGTAGATAGACAGAATTACGCTTCTGTAGCTATTAATCTAAATAATGGCCACACAACCCCTATCAAATACAACAGATTCATAAAACACTCTTTCTGTAAGGTTTGTAATCTTAAACCTGGTTAAATTGGAGAGAAGCTGGTGAAAATCTAATACTGGTTATGAAAGAAGAAAAAGCGAGTCCTTAGTCCTGGTATGCTGCCTCCATGGTATTAGGGCTTGCATGCACATTTGGATGTTTATCAATTGGTTTTCGGCGTCTCATCCGATTTATATGCATTTTCTCTAACACCAACTGGTGAACATCCTTGTTGTGTCTGTATTTTACTTATAATTTAATTATGTGTCTATGTAAATTGGTAAGTTTACATAAGAGCTGTAGTAGTTGCAATAATATGTTTTTCCAATGAAACAAATAGGAGTTTGTGTAAAATATCAAAAACAACACTATATTTCTTTATCTCAAAAATAATAAAAATGTAGACCTGAAACTCTAAACACAGACACGAAACTTTAAACAGCTCTAATAAGAAGATACCAATTGCACATCCGACATTGTTCGTTAATAATAATAATAATACTTGAGTGACTTATAGCACCTCAAGGGCGCTGTACAAATACTACTTGCTAGGGTTTATGTACAGATAGAGAAACATACTTACCTGGTAGGTCACTCCAGATTAAAACGTTAAATTGCAAAGTTTTCGCTGAGGTGATATGATTTTGCACCCACGGGACACATATTTGATAACCCTGCACATTGCATGATATTGAAGTTACTGTTTAAATCCTGTCTGTCATTTATTAGGAGGTTATTGGCAAAAGAAGAGAAGGTATTTATTTGAAAGATTATTTTATTTGAGATTTTTGGTAATTATTTACACTTACAAATATTTATAATTGCTTACAATGTCGCGGACTATGAAAAGTTTCTAATTTTTCCGTTAATTGCTTTATGTATGTACTAACCGCTAGCTTCGCTATGTTAATTAGGTATGCAACTGAACCATTCATGGATATGACTTTCCAAAGAGATGAGTATTGCTCTGAATTCTGTCGAGTCTTTAATCAATCTTAGATCGTATGGTAGTTTATTCCAGGCTTTGGGGCCTGACACGCTGAAAGCTCGCCCACCTAACTTAGTGTCTGGTGTGCGCTTTGATTCCTTCGGCCTTCCGATGGCTTATGACGTCGCTGATCCAAGAGTTGACTGGTGTGAATTGGAATACATAGGGATACATAGTTCCGATAGGTAAGCTGGAGCCATCCCGTTAATTGATTTAAATACCATTCAGCAAAGCTTGAACTGGATTCTTTCGGGACATTTGAGTCAGTGAAGATTTTTGAATAGCTCTGAAATATGGGAGTATTTAGATATGTGTGTAATTAGTCTTGCCACAACATTAAAAACAGATTGTAATTTGTTAATTTGATAGTTGGCGAAACTTGCATATAATCTGTTGCAGTAATCTAAATGTGAAACAACGTACAAATTAGCCATCAATTTAGTCTCCCCTGTTGGCAGGTTTCTCCGCACTGCTTTAATTTGCCTTAATTGTAAGAACCCCGTGCTTTCAGTTCTGTTGACTTGAGTTTTAAGGGACAAATCAGCGTCCAGATTGACTCCAAGTAATTTGATACATGTCTTTGGAGTAATGTCAGTTCCGGAAATAGTTATTGGGGACATGTCAATGTTACGCAGGCGTCTGCTTGTGACGGTCCAAAGAAACTCAGTCTTCAGACAGATTCAGCTTCAATATATATGAGGTCATCCAACGAGTAATTGCTTCTAGACACTCAGCTATGCGAGTTTTTATAATATCTATTTCTTCGGGCAAGCAGTAAAAATAGACCTGGTCATCAGCATAGCAGTGGGATTGAATGATTCAATTATTTGTGAAAAGGATGAAGAGCAGTGGGCCCAGAACGGACCCCTGGGGTACTCCAGATGAAAGGGTTGCATATTTTGCTCGGTGTTGCCACATCTTCACTGCTTGTAAACAATTGGTTAAATACAATGTTAGCCAATTCTTAACGCCACAGTTTATAAACCAAAGGATTCTTCTAACCGTGTAATAATAAAATTGTGGTCAATCGTGTCAAAAGCGACACTCACGTCTAAGGTGGAAAGAAGTGCCAGTTTGCCCGACTCGACGGCAAGAGTTATGTGGATCGTTGGGACCGTAGATATAGTATGGACGGCTATTGGCAAAAAACAACTCTTTATTTTGAGAAATCAATTGTTTTGTACCAACTTAAAACTGTTTTATCAAATTGTATTACAGCTTGTGTTATAAAAATATATCTTTTTTTTTTTACAGTAGCTCCTCACAGGAGGCTCTGAGGGAAATAATTTCCCTCAAGGCCTATATCATTTTTGGGGATGCTGTGTGGAGGGTCTTTTAGAGGATAGGAGGGAGTGAACTTGGGTCTTGAAGACCATGAAAAAAAAAGACCCATGTTGTAGGAAGGAGGAAACGCAGGCTGACAGATCATTTCACGGCCGAGCTGTTGAACACAAGAACGAGTCGTAGAAGCGACCCTTTCTCAATGTGACAAATGTCAACTGTGTGCAAATGTTGGGCGCGCCTTTGGTGTGTTTCCCAACTATGCACCGGTGCCGAAAGGATCAAAGACGTTATTTCCTCAGAGAATCTTCCATTTAAATACAGTTGGAACAAGGACAGCATTCCCACCTGACGTCTGTGCTCCAAAGATTGCAATCCGTTTGTTAAGATAGGCGAATCTATCAAAGAGATTAGTGCTTTTTGATTGTTTTTCTGAAATTGAAGCAAAAAAACATTATAAATGTTTTGTGACATTTACAGAAGTCATAGACACGCGAAATGCCTACAGTCAAGGACAATAAGTTGAGTTAAAGTTTTCTGCCAGAAATGTCGAATGTACATCCATCAAATCAATTAACGGGATGGCTCCGGCTTACCTATCGGAACTATGCATCCCAGAAAATTCCAATTCACGACAGTCAACTCTTGGGTCAGCAACGCCATCGACTATCGGAAGGCTGAAGGAACCAAAGCGCACACCAGATACTAAGTTTGGTGAGCGTGCTTTCAGCGTGTCAGGCCCTAAAGCCTGGAATAAAGAGTAAAACTCTTCTTTTCGGAAAGTCATATCCATGAATGGTTCAATTGCATACCTAATTAACATAGCGAAGCTAGCCGTTAATACCTACCTAAAGTAATTAACTGAAAAATTTGAAACTTTTTATAGTCCGCAACATTGTAAATAACTGAATATTTGTAACTGTAAATAATAATTATTGAAAATCTCGAATAAAATAATGTTTCCAATAAATACCTACTCTTCTTTTGCCAATAACCTCATAATAAATATAATATCAATGACAAATAGGATTTAAACAGTAACTTCAATATCATGCAATGTGCAGTGTTTTCTAATATTGTGTCCTGTGCGTGCAAAATCATATCTTCTCAAGCGAAATCTTTGTAATTTAACGTTTTAATCTGGAGTGACCTGCCAGGTAAGGGTGCAGGTAAGTATGTTTTTGTATCTGTTTGTACATAATAAGATAAACCCTAGCAAGTAGTATTTGTACATCGCCCTTGAGGTGATTTTTCACAAAATCGGCGCTATATCAGTCATCCAAATATTATTGTTATTATTATTGTAGACATAAAATCGATTCAACATTTTTTTCCAATACAAAAATATTCACTTTTTTCTTCAATTCTTTCATTTCAAAAAAATTCTTTTCAAATTTGAATGATTTTAAGCATTTTGTCTGTATAAAAAAACCTGGTACATTTTTATTTTATTATTTAAACACCCAGAAGGTTTTTACATACAGATAAAGCATTTTTAAATCACATAAGAAAAATAAAAAATAGAAAACATGCACAAAAGTTAAATTACACTTGAAAAAAGAAAAAACTGCACCAAAGCTAAAAACACACGGCAACAGAAAAAATAAATAATATAATGTCCACAAATATAATGACAAATAAGTAAATAATGTAAAAAGTTGTAGTTAACAAAAATGTATAAACTAGGTAGAAATAATTCATACATACTTTTTTTTTTAAATTTGCCAAGTTTAGATTATTGTCAAATACATCCATATCATTTAAGTATTTGTTACCAAGACTGTGTAAGCGTTGAATTGGGGAATGCAAACTGTAGTTGGAACGGGATATACACATAAAAAATGTTAATGTTTGTCTTGTAGTTCATTTGGGTATGTATAGGTAGATTAAAAGCAGGAGTTCAGAACAATCGAATTAACAATTTTAATAAAACGGTTAGGTCGTAATGTTAAATAAATTTTTTAAATTGTGGTTTTTTTTTTAATCTAATATGAATTATTATGTTCTGGCAATTATTGGCTATAAACAACTTCATAATACTGCATCATTGAGTCAAAATGTCAAATTTCCGACTTAACTTTTATTGCGCTGGAATTGCCTATCGGATTCCTAGGTGATTTGTTTAGAACGCCTGCGTATCTGACCGGCAATATAAAAAAAAATCGTTTCTCTGAATATACTCGTATGTAACTATTCTGACGAAATTGCTTGTGGTAGATATATACAATTTTTATAAATATATGAACACGTTATCTGGCAAGACTATGTAATAAACAAAAACAGGTCATTACGAAAATAGACTTGGGCCACGTGCAATTTATCCTCGGCACACTACGAAAGTATTAGACCGAGGGCGCTCCAAAGGTTAACTTTTTTTGTCAGTATACCGACGATATTAATTTAATATAAATATGAATTTTTGAGTTATTTTTGTTTACTTGTAAACCCTTTAACCAACCTTAATCAGTCCTAGCGAGGTCAATAGTTGGTTGGATTGTAAAAATGTAAAACTTAAATAAATCTTGTTTCTTCAGTCAAATCAGTTTGTATACTCGTACATGAAGTTGCACATTCAGGCAAACAGTCCTTTATTTGATTAGATAATAATAGGTGTCAATTTCTTCCAACTAAGAGAAGTTTTATATTATGAATTGAGCAATCCTAAATATAATATTGTGTCTATTTACAGTCCTCTCCCTGCGCAACACACAGGAGGAAGAGCCCCCGGACCCGCAGCTGATGCGACTGGACAACATGCTGATAGCGGAGGGGGTGGCGGGGCCCGAGAAGGGTGGCGGAGCGGGGGCTGCAGCCTCGGCTAGCGCTGCGGCGCAGGCCGACTGGGGTGAGTGTACGTTCCATCTCGCATTCCTTTCTTAGATTAACACATGGCTGCCTACAATGCAGCTTATTTTGGAGGTGGGTTTCTTTACCCCCCACCATATTTCCTCCCGTAGATTGAGATCTCTAGGCTGCCTAAAGCGCCACTCTTTTCCTGGACTGCTGATGGTTGACAAACCACAATAATATACCACTATTTATTTTACAAAAAATCTTTAACCTGCTTGATTGATAACCTTACATTTGTAAGGAAAACTAGGTTCACTATCTAGTCTAGCTATATAAATGTATTTTGGTGTTAATTTAATACTGTGAAACACAACTCGCAACCTCAAAAAACTAATTGAAAAAAAATCACAGAAAAAATTAAACTATGAATGTTTCTAAATGAAACACAAAACCGAAAAAACCACAGAACCTAGGACCTCTGTCTCGGTCCTGGATTTCAGTCCCAAATGCTACTGATAATTTTTTATTTTCTGTGCTTTTTTTCGGTTTCGTGTTTCATTTAGGACGTGTTAATATTATCTTCTTCAATGATTAAATATTACAACTAGGTTTATAAATTTTAATAAGTTATTAAAAATAAATTGAGTATAAATGTTTTATTTATTTACCACTAAAAGCTGGTGTAAAAGCACAATAATGATCAAATTTGGAATAAGTTGATACACCGATTTACACGGCTAAAATCAACATTGATATTTGATATTGAACTGGGAACCAATTGTGGGTAGCATCATAGCGCCATTCTCATTAATACATAATGATGTAGTCGACGCGGGACATTGTTTCGATTAGGTAGGTACCCCATCAAAATTGTCATTCGATTTTTAATAGTATTATTTATTTCCTCAATAGGTGTGTTATATTAAAAATTATGGGTCCAAATATTACACAAAGTATACAGCAATAAATATTTCTTGTTGAAAAACTTGTATACCTTTTCACCATATAAGACGAGAGGTTTAGTTTTCTCTGTTGTATAAAAAGTTTAGATTTTTAATGGAATTCCTTATGGGAATTCACATCACGAGTAACCGAGCGGTATGTCAAACTAGTAGGCCAGGTCAATCTGCCGACATTTCTAAAAACGTTTATAAATCCGCTGTAGTTAATGAAACCATCCAATGTTTTTTTTATTAAACATTCATTGCATTATTATGTGTTATTTTATGATTTTTTACTATAAAATTTAAGATTTACATATTTTTGTTTTAGAAAAACTCTTCCAAAATCGAGAATTACACAGGAATCGCGTGGTCATAGTACATACATGCAAAATTTTACAATAATCAACTATACAAAAGATTAAAACTATCGCCAATGAGTAGTCAATATATTGAATAAGGAACTCCAGTCGAATTTTTTTTATCAGTAATAACGCTCAAACTTAAATATCAGTACGAGGTGTCCAATTTTTTTTATCAGTAATAACGCTCAAACTTAAATATCAGTACGAGGTGTGTTCAAAAGAAAAGGTGAATTTTGAATTTTCGCGGACTGTGTACATTCGATTATCGATTTTTTTTGTTATGTTGGTACACATATGTTAGCATTATCAGCCATTTTGGATTAGTGGTTTGTTTTGACAACTGGAAAGGTTAGTCACGTTTTCTTGTATTAAATTTTGCGTTAAAAATGGAATAAAGTGCTCCAACGCACTTAAAATGTTGACTGTGGCATTCGGCAAGTCTACTTTGTCTCAAAAAAGTTAAGTGGTACGAGCGCTTTACAGAAGGCCGAGAAGATGTTAATGACGATGAGCATCCTGGAGTTGCAACCACGTCAACAAATGAAGAAAACATCGAAACAGTGAAGAAAATGGTTTAGGAAAATCGTCGAATCACTATTAGGGAAGTTGTAAAGGATGTTGGCATATCAATCGGCTCATGCCATGCAATTTTCTCGGATGTTTTGGGATGAAACGTGTGGCAGCGAAGATTGTTCAGAAATTGCAAAATTTTGAGCAAAAGCAACGTCGCATTAGTATCACTCACGAGTTGTTGAATGACGTCAACGACGATCAAGATTTGCTCAAAAGGTCATAACTGCTGATGAAACGTGGGTATATGGTTATGACGTCGAAACCAAGGCCCAATCATCCCAATGGAAGCGGCCAGAAGAGCCAAGACCGAAAAAACACGCCAAGTTCGATCAAATGTGAAGGTTTTGCTCACTGTTTTCTTCCATTACAATGGCGTGGTGCATCATGAGTTCTTGCCAACAGGTCGTACGGTTAATAAGGAATACTACAAGGAAGTTATGCAACGTTTGTGTGAAGCAATACGGCTCAAACGACCGGAATTGTGGAAAACAAATCATGGATTTTGCATCACGATAATGCACCAGCACCAGAATAATTAACATGAATTTGGTTGACTTTGGTCAAACAGACTCTGAACTCTCAGTAAGGTTGTTCCGTGTGCAGAGATCAGTCGAGTGCGGCTCCACGTGTGCCCGTTCGGTGCCTTATACACTATTGTGTTCTGTATCCTCTATCTCTGATTGTGTGTAATGTGTGTGTTTGGTCGTTTGATTGCAGGCGGTGCGGGGCAGGCGGACAACGCCATCGAGCACTCGGACTACCGAGCCAAGCTGGCGCAGATCCGACAGATCTACCACCAGGAGCTGGAAAAGTACGAGAACGCCTGCAACGAGTTCACCACGCACGTCATGAACCTGCTGCGCGAGCAGAGTCGCACCCGGCCCATCACTCCCAAGGTACGCAAACAGACGGAGTCTATATTCATCGCACGCGTTACAAACCATCTAGTCCTCTTATACCGTATACTGTTATCGATTGCAGGAGATTGAGCGTATGGTGCAGATCATCCACAAGAAGTTCAGTTCCATCCAGATGCAGCTGAAGCAGTCCACCTGCGAGGCCGTCATGATCCTGCGCTCCCGCTTCCTCGACGCCCGGCGCAAGCGCAGGAACTTCAGCAAGCAGGCCTCGGAGATCCTCAACGAGTACTTCTACTCGCACCTATCTAACCCCTACCCCAGCGAGGAGGCCAAGGAGGAGCTGGCTAGGAAGTGCGGGATCACCGTGTCTCAGGTGGGTGGTACACTCGATGCTGTATTCTATATGTATGTACACTGTCATGCGATGTACTGATGATGTCCCATCTATCTGTCCGACAGGTGTCCAATTGGTTTGGCAACAAGCGCATCCGCTACAAGAAGAACATTGGCAAGGCGCAGGAGGAGGCCAACCTGTACGCCGCCAAGAAGGCCGCCGGTAATGATGATTTTCATATGTTCGACTAAATGTGAGGATACCACAACATACATACATACTACATCTATCTCTAACTCCACTAATCCATCACTTTTCTCTGGTCGTCTAACCGTCTAACCCTCACCCTCTGAGCTGACCGATACTCTATGTGAAATATTGCACCAATTCTTTAACAGGCCACTTTGAGACACGCCCAATAATTGCAACAAGTTTAAGAGTACTGATCCGCGGAGGTTTATCTCGCCTCACACTATATAACGCCCTTCAGTATTTCATATCGGGTACCACTTAGCCTGTGCAGATGTCTTCCCACTGCTGTTAACTTCACTGCCATTCCGAGTGAGATTGTCAAATAATACCACCTAGCTCCTGTTTTACAATTTATAATATCTGGATTGTATTTTCCGCAGAGGAATCATTCCCCAAACTTGTTTCTGGTGGCAGTTTAATTTAAAAAGACTAGTTGCTAATAAAATGATCAGTTTTATACGCACTTATTTCCTAATATGTAGTTTGTATATTCCATTTCTATGAACCGAACAATAATTGTATTTTATCACTGTGGAAAGAAGTAATTTAACATTTGTTTGTAAAACTTATAATTTGTATAGTAGAACTAATGGAATATGGAAGCTACATAAGTATGATATGGTGATTTTAGAGAGTAAATTTTCAACAGCTTTGCAGAATTTATAAAATTGCAATCGGTTTGGGATCCGTAGTCGTAGTATTGCTATCGGTCTGGAATGATGTTTTGTTTCTAATATTGCTCTGCCATTCGAAAACAATTCATCATTCAGTATTATTCAATCTGAATATGCATTAACAGTTGAAACATTAAGGTAGGAGTTAGGTTAGGTCGTCTGACTGTGCCCCGTGCGTGTGTTTGCCTGTTGCAGGAGCGTCCCCGTACAGCATGGGCGGTGCCTCGGGGGCTGCCACGCCCCTCATGTCCCCCGCGCCGCAGGACTCCATGGGCTACTCCCTCGGGGGGCCCTACGAGCCGCCGCCGCAGCCCTACGACTCGCAGCTCGCCTACGACCCCATGCACCAGGACCTGTCTCCGTAGGCACTGCCAACTGCGCGCGGACTGTTGTACTTAATTATGAATACTGTATTGTATTGTATTGTAAGAGGGAGATTTGGTTAGGTTAAGTTAAGACGACAAGGCGGAACCTATAGAGGTTCTATCGGTTGTACTTCCGCGTGAGGAGTGCTGCCTTGAGAATAAGAATGATTCTGCGTTGTATCTGTTTGATAAGTTAGTTAAGTATTCCCGCGCTGACTTGACGGGGCCGCTTGAAAATATTATTAAAACAAATAACCATTTATTTATATACAAACTTACGAGAATAAGGAGGACTTGTAAATATTGTAACGCGGGAATGGCAATATTTAGATTCTAACTAAAGTTATAGCGGCGCTTTCAACAAACCGTTGACCGAAGGTCGAGTTGTGTTCGACTGTCGGTCAGACGTGGTGACATCGGACCCCGCACAGATCGCCGACCTAATCGGGAGTAGATTGTAAGCGCACGTTTTGTCACTATTGCCAATTATTAAAAATATATGCTGTTTTTCACGAGGGCAAAACATTGCGCAAAGTAAAAAACAAACAGCATGTTCTCATTATACCTAAAGTAATATTAAGTAAGTCGTTGTGAAATCGGTCTATGGCAAAATTAATGCGTTTTTAAACTTGTCTGCAATGTTTTTACATCCCGCTGAAACATGGCAAATGTTCTTACGATTGGTTGCGAGTGGGTGTGTCGGCCATCACAGTAGTCTTCTGTAAATTAGCCTTCCATATAGAATATGGCATCTCTATCTGCAAGTAAAGAGCTCTCGGGCTGTTTGTGGCGCTGTGGTGTGTGGTGTGCGGTGGTGCGGTGTGCGGTGCGCGGTGTTCCCAGATATAAGTGTGATGTATATCTCCCTGTATACGAATGGAGGCAGCGAGGTGTTGTGCATGTATTGTGTCTGTCACTGTATTGTATACGATGTCTCAACTGAGATACCAATAAAACATTTTACTATTCATCTAATTATTTAATTATTATTTTTATTTCAACGTACATAAGTACAGTCTGACATTTAAAAGTAGACAAATATTGAGGGCGCTGCGATGGTTAAATATTTTTGAATGATAACACCAAGATGACTCGCAGAGAATGAAAACAAGTTTAGAAAAGTGCAATGGTTGAAATGCATATTTTTTTACTTTAACCAAACAAACTCCAGAAATTAGTATAACTAAAGTTTTGCAAAAAAGATAACAAGAAAAAGTTTTTTTTGTATTTCTGTAATGTATGTATTACAATACCCATTTATTAGATTTTATTTTTTTATATACGGACCAATGTCCAATTACACAAAATACATAACACAAAATGAAATAAACGATTAACGGATAAAGAACAGCACATACGAGTACATAATACAAGAATGAAGCAATGAATAAAAGAGAACAAAAATATATATTTGAGAGAACATTCAACGCACACCTAATACTAAGTTCGGTGATCGTGCTTTCGGAGTGTCAGGACCTAAAGCCTGGAATGAACTGCCGCATGACTTAAGAATTATCAAAGACTCAACAGAATTCAGAACTAAACTTAAAACACATCTTTTCAGACAATCGTATCCATAAATTAAAGAAATTCACCTGTAAATTACTTAGCTAGGCCGGCCGGTTAGTACTTACCTAAAGTCATTAAATAAATAAAAAAATATAATTAAAAATTCACCCATCGGTGTGCAAATGCGTCCACAGCCCGCAACACTGTAAACAACCAAAGTGTAAAATAAAAAACATTAATATTTATTAAAGATTCTTACGCTTTTCAAGGTAATTTTATAGATATTTTCGAGTCCTAAGATTCATTTTATGAATACTTTCCAGTCCTAAAAATTAATACCAATAATTCAATAAATACCAACTCTTCTTGTGCCACCAATCATCTAATAAATGTAACATCAATAGAAAGGGAGAAACAAATAACCATGTAAAACTATCATCTCTATAATTAATTTTTTCTAAAACTGTGTTCATCTGAAGCGACCTGCCAGGTAAGTATGTTTTTCTGTATCTGTCTGTACATAATTAGTTAAGAAATATTTGTACAGCGCCCTTGAGGTGATTTCTCACAAAAACGGCGCTATACAAGTCATCCAACTATTATTATTATTATAAAGCCTGAACATAGTTTTAGTAGAGTCCATGATTTTAGACATTCTAAATGATAATTTTCGAGTTCTAATTTCGTAAAGCTCTACAAAAATCATTCAGACTGGTATCAAAAATTTCAAGGCCCTGGCTTGAGTTAACAAATATCGACATTCTGGACAGTGGAGAATGGTACCTATAATTAGCAGTGTTTATTGAGGAAAAGCAATTCATCGTTTCTGAGTCTACGGCAAGGAATGTAGAACTGAATGAGTTGCAACAAAGGTGAGTCAATAATACAATTAATTATTTTGAAAATGCAAATAAGATCAAAAATCTTTCCTACGCTTTTCTAATCTAGAAATGTTTATGGTTTGTTCAATTTCAACATTTCGCCTCTTTCTCGTCCTAATCTCCAGGCAATTCCACGTAAGAAGCGATGTTGTACAGATTCAATATGATGAATATGAACAGCATTGACAGGAGACCAAATGACACTGGCATATTCAAGATGAGGGGGAACTAGTGAGCAGTAGAGTGTTTAGGGTAATGTTAAATTAAAAAGTATGTAAATATGAATATTCGAATGCAAATTTTTATAATGTGTAGAACGAATTTCATAGACAAATTGAGTAGTTTGGTGGTGCCATAGTAATGAAAAATGCTAGGACCCCAAAATGCTGAATATGTCGAGTTAAAAAAATCTTAACACGTTTGCGGGAGCTGGGAGATGAGTAAAACGTTTCTCACATATTTTACACTAATAAGGAACTCCAGTATAATTTTTTTTAATGAATGATCTAGTTCAAACTTAAATACCAGTATATTTTGTTTTTTATTCTAAAGTCAGTTTTCATAGTTGAAAGTGTCGCCAAAATGCTCCAAATCCATGGATGGTCGGTTTTGATCAGTTTTGAGGTTAGAATGTCAAATGTCAAAACAAGGATGAGCTTTACCGAAGAATAATAATAGTATTGAGCATTAACATTATCATAATACCCATATTGACAATTGGTTTGCTCCAATTTCTTTCATTAATAATAGCTGTTTATATTGAACATCAATTTACATATTTAAAACACAAAACAAAATCGAAAAATAAAAATTGTTCATACTAATCCAAAATCAGAATGCGCATGTGACGTCAGATGTTCCAAATGCAATGGTACCAACATAACAAGGTGTTTTGAAGAGATGATTTTTTTATTCACTTTTAAATAATGATTTATAATTTTTATCATTAATAATTATGTATAATTAAAGTTATATATTCAGAATCGGGGTTTGCTGATCTATATGAATATATATTTTTAAAGTCATTATATTGTTCATTGGAGTTTCTTATTGTCTTAATTTTAATAAAAAAAGTTTTATTTAAAAATAAACAATAGTTCAGAAGATGTAACTATTCAACATCAAATGTAATTGCATGGAAATTTGATAAAATCATCAGGTTTCTTGTGTGGATTGGCAAAAAACACCCGCAGGCAATGTGTTAATAACCCGTTTTGCTCAGGCGTGTGGGTAGGTAGATGTAAATTAGTACATAATGTGTAGGTACGCAAAATCTAAATTATCATTGAAATCTTCTAAGGTGTCCAATAAAACTACACATGTATTGAAGAAAATACCTAAATAATCTCTACCAGGAACAGTTGAGGTTACCCACCGGCAACCACTTTCCCACCCTGGTATAAGTAACTTCAGGGTGCACGTTAGGGACTCTATAAATTTTTGATTAAATGAATCCTCCCTCAAGAGTCCCTGCACAGTTTTCACATAAGAGGTTAGTCACAAACGCATATCAAATTGGTTAGTACAGATACTGACGATGACAGAATATAGCCCTTAGCGGCTCATTCTGTCGATAATAATAATAATAATAGTTGGATGACTTGTATAGCGCCGTTTTTGTGAGAAATCACCTAACCGAAGTAATCCAAGATGGAATGTGTGAGTGCATTAACAAGCTTAAGAATAAAAAAAAAAAAACAAATTTTATCTAGAATTGATCGTAGCCACAAAACCAGGGCAGTCCCTCCAGAGCAGTACAAAGCGGTTTCCTGCTTCTGACACTCTTCCCAGTGAAGCATTGCACCAGCCACCCGGAGTATCCCTTAAGAGTGTATCTGGGAGGTGGGGTGAGAAACACCCGAAGACCCTAGGGAGATAGAGGGAATTGTGATGGCTGGGAGTGTGTCGCTAGGCTGAGGCGACGGAGAGAACAGTAGCTGGCAATGCGTGCCCCATTGGGAAGCGCACAAGGGTCCGGTCGGTGTCCGTTTCGGTCAAAAGTGTTATGCATAAAAAAACAAAAATAATAGGAGAGAATGGCACGGACAGGGGTTAGTTTCCACTCCCTCGTAGAGGGAGATACACAACACAGAACAAGTTCAGTTCCGTCCGACTAGCGGTAACACGTTTATACTTCATAGGAAACAAAAAAATTTTATCAAAAAGAAGAGAAAACATATTTCTAAACATAAAATAAAAAAGATAAAAGCAAAAGTAATCAAAACGTTCGATTAATTGTCATCAGCAACTAAAGGAAAAAATGGAAAAAAAAGCATTGATCTAATAGCAACAAGGATAGCATTTCACTATAGATCCTTAGAAAAAAATAAAAAATAAAACAATTTTAACAAAACCTATATAAAAAAAATATAAAAAATGTATAAGAACAAGTTGTCATCAGCAACTAAAGGATAGGATATGTAAAAAGATACATAAAAAGGGATATATAAAAAAGAAGAAGAACAATTTAATCGGCACATATCAATAAAAGCTAGAAGAGAAAATAAAAAAAACAAATGTAATACAAGCAAAAGCAGGTATGCACGTAGAAAAAGATAGATAATATTACAAACAAAATCAGGTACACAAGTAAAAATAAAATAGGCACGATCATCAATGTCACAATATCTAAAATCACAAGACAAGAACAGGTAACACTCGTAGGCAATATTGGAGCAGTAGTGAGGAGACAAACAGAGAAGACACAGGAGCAATACGTTCGGCACCTGAAACAACATGAATTTAGTTTAGTCAGAGACTTTAAGCACAGGCCATCTCCCCACCCAAACCTTCTCAGACACCCGAAATTCTCTTTGTTTGACGCTAGGTCGATATTCCATGCTCTAGTTATCTCACACATTCCATTAATTATTTCCTCTCTTGAATCCTTTATCAACTCACCGTGCCACAGAACGTGCTCGGCAGCTTGGTTTATATCACCGCATGAGCAATTCAGGTGAGGAGACAGGGTCCAGCTATCAGGAGCTACCAGGGACACTATAGCTCTTGTTACCTATATTCCGGACTTTCACATTTCTAGGGTGTTTTTGGCTATCATTTTGACAGATGGGGGAAACGTAAGCCAAATTAATATTTTATTAAATTAACAAATTCCAAAATAATGTGGAAAATTTGGAGTCGAGTTCTTTAATTACATTACCTAGTCTTGTTTGCCGGTATTTTGTGATGATTCAGGCCATTCAGTAGCAGTTGAAACAGATTTCCAATTGGTGAGAATTTTGTGCAGAGACTTATTTTCAAATTTGAAACTCTCTCCACTCGTCTGTCTGTTGCACCTGTTTTCACAAAAAAAAAAAAATTCTCGAGAAAGTACGAAGCCAATTAAAAGCTAAAGTATTTTTAAAAAGGTGCATGGGTTCGCAAGCGCTGCAGCTGTCGATGAGTAGAGACGGGTTTGGAAGTCGAACACACAGATGTCACGTATCAATATAGATATCACATATCCGAAGCAGTTCGACGAAAAAACGCGGCTTACCGAGCCTACAACACATCTCGACCGTCAGAAAACAGATCAGCATATAACAAATTGGCAAAGGACAGTAAGAGAATCATCAATAGGTCAAAATTTGAGCACGACCTACAGATCAGTAAAAAGCTAGCTGCCTGCCCGCATGGCAGCAGGGCGTTCTGGTCGCTAGCGGGCTCCATAGGTCACAATTTCTGCAAATCCAGTCTGCCGCCTCTTACCAGACCTGACGGTTCACTAGCAAACACTGCTACCGAAAAGGCCAACCTTTTAGGAAAAATGTTTGCAGAAAACTCGGCCCTCGACGACCGGGGTGCCATCCCGCCGTCGGTTCCTCACTGCGGCTTCTATATGAAAAAGCTGAGGATACGGCATCGGGATGTACTCCTTGTCTTACGGGGGCTCGATGTTAATAAAGCTAGTGGGCCCTGGTATTGCAGAGGTGTGCTGCAGAAATCGCTCCAGTTTTAACAAAGCTCTTAAAAATGTCCCTGAAATGTGGCTCTGTGCCCTCTGGTTGGAAAATTAAGTTCGGGCGGAACCGCTCGTGCGGCTGATCTTCTACCAGCGTGGCGAACCGGCGCGTATTTGGGGGCGGTGCCTGGAGCGTTATGAGGTGAGATTCAAGCGGTCTCACCTGCGGGACATTTCTAAGGCCTTTGACCGGGTTTGGCACCGAGACTTGTCCAACAAACTGCCTTCTTACGGACTTCCCGTTTCCTTGTGTACGTGGATTGCCGACTTTCTGAGGGAGAGTTCGATTCAGACGGTTGCTGATGGTTTCATCTCTTCCTCGCATTCAATAAATGCTGGCGTCCCACAAGGATCGGTTCTGTCTCCGACATTGTTTTGTTGCACATCAATGACCTCTTGACATGTGCACCAATCCATTGTTACGCGGATGACAGTACAGTCCATGATTGCTTTTTGTTTGACAAGCCCCCAAAGGCACACAAACTCCAACGGCTCGGAGGGCTTTGAAGCAAAGGATGGACGGTTACCTCGAGAGGGTCTCCTCTTGGGGTAAGAAAAAAATCGTCGAATTTAATGTTTCAAAGACCCAATCATGTCTGATTACGTCTAAAAGGGATCGAAATGACAATCTAGTCTCCTTTAATGGAAGCAATCTTCCCAACAAGCCTTCCATTGATATGCTTGGTGTAACCTTAAGTGACCAGCTCAGGTATGGGGCTCCATCAAAGCCCGTGTAAAGTTAGCCTCTCAGAAGCTGGGCGTATTGTACAGAGCCCGTAGATACTTTAATAGTACACAACTGCTGACCCTGTACAAATCGCAAGTGCGCCCCATTGTAGAATTTGGCAGCCACCTCTGGTCGGAAGTCCCAAACTATCTGGAAAAAAACCTTGACTCTGTGCAGAAACGGGCGGTCCGTTTGATAGATTCGCCTATCTTAACAAATGGGTTGCAATCTTTGGAGCACAGGCGTCGGGTGGGAATGCTGTCCTTGTTCTACCGGTATTTTAATGGAAGATGCTCTGAGGAACTAGCGTCATTGATCCCTTCGGCACCGGTGCATAGTCGGGAAACACGCCAAACGCGCGCCCAACATTTGCACACGGTTGACATTTGTCACATGAGAACGGGTCGCTTCTACGACTCGTTCTTGTGTTCAACAGCTCGGCTGTGGAATGATCTGCCGGCCTCTGTGTTTCCTCCATCCTATAACATGGGTCTCTTCAAGACCCAAGTTCACTCCTTCCTATCCTCTAAAAGATCCTCCACACAGCATCCCCAAAGATGATATAGGCCTTGAGGGAAATTATTTCCTCCTTGGTCTCCTGTGTGGAGTTACTGTAAAAAAAAAAAAAAAAATATCGATATCCATCAGATATCACATATCAAATCAGTATTCAATAGAAATGGATACCAAAATATCACTTCCACACTCAGAATGCTAATATCTAAGGAGTCAGTATCGATATCTTGCGGTATTATAATACGTCTGTCTGCCTGTGCGTTACGCCGCGTCTCCTGTGAACTTTTTTCCAAAATATTACTCAAAAACCATACATAAAAACATTTGTTTTCATACACAACAAGATGAGTTCAAAAATAATCTTTTGAATGTATTTTATATTTTTATAGGTTGGAATAAAATATCATTGTTTGAAAAAAAAACAATGAATGTAAATTTAATAAGAAATATTTTGTGTAAACCACAGTAATAGTCAATGAATGTGTTTACCACGATGATTAAATATGCATAAGCACGACTTTCTTAATACGCACAAAATTAATGAAAAACACTTTTTATTAGTTAAATTACAACGAGGAACAACTATTTTAGTCACAGGAGAAGCAAAATCAAAAAAAATCATCCATTTTAATTAATTTAATTTAATTTTATGGCTTCAGGTTGGTTTTTTTTTTTATATTTACTTAAAAAACCCAAACTAAGAACCTAAAAACCTATTTTATGTCTAATTAATATATTGTATTATATATAAAATAGGTTTTAGGTTCTTAGTTTGGGTTTTTATTTTAATAATAATAAAAGCTAACAAGAAATAGACTGAGAGTGCTTGTATGCATATTTACCTTACAATGTGTACTTTAAAAAGTTCTTAATATGAGGGCTGTAATGCTATTAGAAATATCACACATAATAAGAGAATACGTAACAGTTTTATACATTATTATTATTATTACTGATACATAAGCAAACTTCTTAAAATAATATATTATAATTTCACTCAGTGCGTATAACCTAAAAACCCATCCGATTTATGATGAAGTACCATCGGACGGGACACATAGATAGACCCGCACCGTCTGGCGATTTAAAAAAATTAAACAAGCCCTTTCCCCCTTCACCCACGAGAGGAATGTTTTCCATTGATGTCGGAAGACAAAAATATTCTGTACGCACACAGAAATGTGTATGTTAACACCCTGTTTTGTTTTTTTGTGTAAATGTTTTCAAAAAACAGTCACAGGCGACACGGCTTTACAAACATATTAGGTACAGTCCTAGAGAGGAGTTAATTGTTCATTTTAGACATGGCTTGATAGAAAAGAGGATCTATTTAAAAAGGGACTAACAAAAATAATATGTGATCCGACGTTCCCACCTCTAGAGCACAAGAGATTGAAAAGGTCAAAATATAATGCCTGCTGTGTCTCACTCACACAACACTCACAACCCCGGATTCACGTGCTTTGCAGAATCATATTGAACATTACATTTGCTCATTGGCAATAGAATTTACGCAACTTTGAAGTTGTACTGATTGCGGAAATCTGTCCAGGACAGGTACCATGTACGCACCCTCGAAGCTTCAAGCTTTTATTCAGTTAAGGGACGTTTTCCAGGTATGTGTTTAAAATGTCACTTTACAGAGGGAAGATAAAGGTATCTGAAGAACAGGTTTGGGAAAGTTGTGGATAGACTCTGTAATTATTATTCAAATAAAAATACCGCAATGTTTAAAATATTCTTTTAATTGAAATAATAATAGTAAGTATACAAGCTGTTGATATTAAATTAACAATAGTTAACAAAAACAAGGACATTTTACCAAAAGTTCCAATAAGTTTAACAATAATTGTATTTGCAGTTTGCCAGTCACAGTAGAATAATTATTTACTCATTAATCCACAGGAACAAACTGCAGTAGGCATTTAATTTTCCTAAGGAGGGCTTCCGTGAAGGTTTTCTGGGCTGCGGGTTTGTCCTGAAAACAAAAATAAATAATATTAAACTTTCTGATATTAACTGACCTCTGATTCTTGACTGCAAGCGGTAAAGACATCTCCACAATGCGAGATCAAATAGAAAGTTGATGATGGCCACACAGGGATACTGAGATTCTTCAGTTGATCAATAACATCTGACTGAACTGGTAGTAAGTGAAAACATTGTGCTCTGTCTGTCTGCATTCACCTCGTGCATCATGCATACAGCGGAATGGCTGTGATGACAACGGATGTGGTCTAGTTAAGATAGTGGTGACAACTTACAGCGGAGATGTGGACAAGTTGTAGACAGAAGGTGTCATTGAATACGGAGACCAGGCCATGCTTCAAGTCGGAGATGTCCTGCACCGAAGACTGGAAACCTGCTTCGGTTGAGGATATCACCGCAGCTGGAACATAGAAACAGTCAACAATAATGTCACGGAAAAACCTGCTGGCGGGCATTAATTGCATTAGCTCATATTGGCAAAACATCAATATTCTCCGATGAACGGATCTCACATTTATTGGTTGCTGCATTTTGGTTAAAGTTCCCTCCGTTGACCGGCACCACCCTGAGCATGTAGAAGTCCAGGTGCGCCCAGATCAGGTAGAGGCAGTGGTCCACGACAAACCTGATATCCTCCATCTCCTTCTTCTTGTCCTTGACCCTGGAGGCTAGCCTCTCGCACGTCACCAGCTTGCTCTCGTTGATGGAACCCTCGAGAATGTCTCTAGGAACGAGTTCCTCCAGTTCCATCGCACTCATGTCAGGAACGCTCTTCAATTTTCTCGTCATTAATTCCAGCGCAAGTTTTTCTCTATTAAAGTGCATTACAGAAGTGACTAGTTGCTGTATCAGGATTCCCAGGTGTGGAGATGTGTCGGACGATTGGTTTGCCCATTGTCCTCGACGATCCAAAGTGCCAGAACTTAAGACCGGACGGAATACGGCCCCGATGCTCCCGTGGTCCACTCCGTGGCTGGCCGTGATTATTCTAGCGTAGCAGGTCAGATTGCCCATGACTTTGAAGTACAGAGAGACACGGTTGATTCCCGACTCTGGATTGCTTTCATCATCGTTTAGATTAAATATATTTTTGGAGTTTTCCGTCATATCTCTCAACAGTCCGTCGGAAAGTGTAAACCTCGGGAACAGCGCTAACATCAGTTTTTGGATTCTGTAAACAGATACGACACTCTCTCGTAGTGCTGTTTCGGAGCTCACGGAACTGAATACCTGTTGATTCGAGGAGCGTGAAATCACACTGGTTAAAGACTCTAGTTCCAGTAGCAATCCGATGGGTACCATGGGCCCGCCGGCTCGGAGGATAGATTCTACTGTTTCCGAGTGACTCAGCAAGAACTGCGTTATCTGCAGCAGACAACTGTGATTTTCCGATCCTAGGCTAGTTATTAAAGCGTCGCACAGAGCCAAGGCGGGTGTTAGAATCTGTCGGTATCTGCTGGCAACTGATGGGATGAAGTCTCTCGTTGTTTGCGAGTTTCCTTGGATATCGGGGTGACAGTCGAACACTTGCATATTGCTGAGACGAGCCAAAGTTCCATGTTGGAGCAGGAGTTCCGCGCCGGATCGAGAGGAGGCCATTTGGTTGATGAGACTCATTTTGGACTCGTATACAAAGAGGGCTTTCATGGTCTTGGGGACGATTTGGAGAACCTGAAAATGGATTAGTTTTATTGTTAGAATGGTAGTAATGGATGGAAAGGTGTAAAGACATAAAATTGAAGGAGTAGAATAGTCTGTGACCAATGCTGGAAATGGGCAATATGTAATGAAGGAAAATGCCAAAAATGGGCAATGCACCAGAATTGAATGAGCAAGAATGGTATGAATATGTATAAAGATTAACCTGTTTCAATGCAGCATCATCTTTCAGCAGTGAATCAATCAGATTACTTAGATGTCCCGTTGCCATGAGGGCCTGCGTCCAGGGCTGGGTCTGTGTCCAGGGTTGCTCCTGTTCCAGTGCCACCAGCTCCTCCAGGCACGCCAGGGCCATTACCCGGCACACTTCATGGCTGGCTCCCGTCGCATCACTGCTGATGCACTCCCTCAACGCATTCCCGCACTCGTTCACCGCTTCAATTACTGCCAACTTTATGGACATCGCTTCTTCGTTACCTATCTTGATTCTCACGATCGTAGAATCTAAACGGCTCACGTAAGTCGACTCAACGTCCGCTTTTACATCATCGTCTTCAGAGTATTTTCCATTGGCGATTCGCATGAAGTTAAGTAAGGCTCCATAGAGATTGACGCGCGTCTTTTGCGATGAAGAGCCGGAGACTATCATCCAGTTGAGGATGCGTTGGAGGATGAACTTGTGGTTGAGCGTGTTGTGCGCCCCCACGGAGGACCGGATGAAGGAGGTGGTCTCCAGAGAGTTGGGAGAGAGGAGTGATTGGCGGCGTTCAGCGATGAAACTCTGACGCAGACTCAAGAGCAGGATGAGCACCTGGGAAATAAACATTATAACACATCATTATAGAGGGTGAATTGTTCCCATTAGGTTATAATAGATCATTATTAAATTTTTCAATTCATCCATGCTATACTATCATTAACCTTTTTGCTGCCCGACTGTAAACATAGGTTAGACTGTCCCGTGCCAAGCGATTTTAGCCTTATTTATATTGCTTCATTATTTGTTATTCTTAGCACTTAGAGATTATAATTTAATACCAAAACAATGAAACATGTCTATGTTACACAATTGAATAGTCTAAATACGACATCTTTGATGCATTATTTGAAGAACTTAAATTATCTTCCAAAAGTAAAGATTCTCGCGAGATCCGTCGCCATCACGATAACATTAGTCTCACTAATACATACATACAAACTATAATAAAATAACCACTCACATCTCGGATGTCGGAACTCTGCAACGGCTCACACATAACTGATAATCAGGGAAGCTCTTACCCATTTTTTAATTCTGTTGTATATTATAAATGAATTTAATAAATATAAATCAATAATGTGAAAAAAAAAAAAAGTTTTTTGTTCCATTTAATGAATTTTCGCAAACAACTTACTCCAGTTAGCATCATGTCTGCCTTATCTACTAATCCCATGTACTTATTGTAGTCCTGAATGCAATCGGGTTTGCATATTGCTTGACCAGTTCATAAATTTGTTTTACCCGTCGGGGAAATTGCGTCATCGTGTAAAGAACTGAGCATGTGTATTTCCCTCTTATCGTGCCATTTTGAGTCATCAATGGGCCGCAGTTCTGTGCATCCATTTCCCCCTTCTTCAGTTTGTTAAATATCGGCGTATATTTCTATTTTTTCTCACCGTTCCACAAGCATTAGTTTTTTTATCGTGCACGTATTTGAATAGTATAGGACTGGCATACCAGTTATCCACATAAAGTTTATGACCCTTATCCAGGTAATCTTCGAGGAGAGTTGTCACAATAGCTCCCGACGCCCCTATACACTGATCGTCGGTAACGTCTGTTCCATCACCACAATAAATAATAAAATCTAAAACATAACCCGTGAGTACATCGGACAAAAATCGGCGTGGTTTGGAAGGAATAAATTGTTTGAAATTTAAACATCCTTTGAAAACAACCATGATCTCGTCGATGCAAAGATTTTCGAAGGGAGTAAAAGTTTCTTTAAATATCTTTTGAGTCGAATTAATAAGTAATTTTATTTTATGCGATTTGTTGCCAGGAATTTGCATGTTGGGATCAAAAATATGTAACATGCTCAATAATATTTGATACCTATTTCTAGACATCGTTTTGCCAAAAATGGCACTCGTAAGAAGGGGATCTATGAGTGATGTTTATTTCCGTCATCAGCATTGTTATGGCTAAAAACACATAGATTTCACTAATCGTAGTGTCTAGTTGCGCTGGTTCATTGAATTCCGTTATCATAAATTAATTTGTTACCAATTGATTTGCTCAAAATATGCAGGGGTAAAATAGGGAAAGGTAATGATGGAATCCAATCGACTTACCCTTTATCCTTGTCTCGTCCAGACTCTTCCCTGTAGTAGCACTTGAGCACACAAATAAATTGTTCAACACAAATCACAGACACTAAATGTCTGCAGCGGATCACGCTATAGATCGCGGTGGTTACAAACACAATAGATCTCGGCGTTTATATAAAACAATACGAATATTGCGTTGCGGGTTGCGGGTGTGAATCGATGTTTACTGATCGAAATCACAGCGGACAATGCGTTGCGAGCAGAGTCGATGGATGAGGTATGGATTCCAATTGGGTAGGTTTTATTAGGATGCATATTATTGTGCAAATCAACTAGTAGGCTATCCGAATTGAACCGTAACCGGCGCAACCAGTGTCCACCCATTTACGAAGCCTCGATTGTTCAGATCTAGCATTTTTAGCGAGTAATATTTGTCGGTTTGTGATACAAAATCAGACATAACATATACATTTAAAAAATGTTCAAAAACTTAACTTCTTCGGAATTTTCCGTTAAAAGGGGAGAAGAGTTTACGCCAAAGGGAAAGTCATCGAAATCATGAATAATTGGAACAAAATGATCTGATTTCCATGTATTTCTATCAAAATCAGTTTGATTTGACATGCTGGGTTTGTCAAAGAGTTGATCATTCGATTCCAAAATGTTACTTTCAAGGTGTTCTTCTACATTTATACTGCCTACTTCATTGGCGGAATCACTCTCACTATCACCAAATTCACAGTCAGTTAATATGGAGACAATATTCTCTTATTTCTTCTTCACACAAGTTGCGTGGAGCCATGATAAAGGGTTAAACAAATAATACAAGAAAAGAAATGAACACACTCAATAAGTTTCTGATGATAAACAATTCAAATAAAAGTGGTGTATTATTATTTTGTTCAGGGGGAAGGCGGAAGAAAAATCTTATTCAAGTAAAAAGATTCGTTGCAGATTCCGTACACTCGTGAACCGTCTAGATACAAAAAGAAACCAAATGACACGACACTAACACATCTGCGCGCGAACGGGAATTTCAAACTACTTAGCGGTGAAATATTGGAGTCTTAACTTTGACGAGGTCTTTGATAACATAAACAAAATCATTTGTCAGATCTTTTTGGAGATGTCGCTAGATAAAGGTTCAAATTAATTTTTAATGTTGAGTTTTGCGCCATCTATACGAAGAGAGTCGAGATATCGAAAGATGAATTTGAAATCACGTATGTTTGGGGGTGGCAGCGACGGCTCGGAAACCACAATCATCTATATGTGCTTAATTGTTTTTGTGTTTAATTCGTAGAACTCCATTTAATTTTTTTTTAAAATTTAATGTAAATATAATTTAATAATGTTATTATTAAGTTCGGCAAGTATTTTTAGTTTTTATTATTGTGACAGCTGTTTCGGCACTTAAGGCCACTTTAAACTGTGGTTAGTCCACATTGTGACAACTTATTTATATGATTTAATTAACTCCCACTCCTTTTAAATTTGGATGGTTAATGATTTATTATCGGTAAATCGATTTAGTTAGAAAACAATTAAAATTCTTAATTCTGTGAGGTTCTCACATTTATAATGTGTTTATTCGTATTTAACTGACAATATTGTCTTGAATGATTTATTTAAATGTGTTGCATTGTTTTGGTAATGTGAACATACTGAGAAGCGGTGAGTATATAATTTTCCTTACTTTATTAATTAATGTTATATTAGGATCATTCGTTCGTTTGTTAATTTCTAATTGTTCAAGTAAATTTAATCTTACGCCCTTTCTTTCTATATGCGAGGGTTTAGGTTTGTTGTTGTCAAGCGAGACATGATTATTTATATATAGACATGATTAGATGTTCTGCGAATTTTGAAGAAGTGCTTTTATTTTTATAACATCTTATATGTTATTTTTTCGAAGAAGAATCCTTCTTCTAGAAGGTTTTCACTTTGTGTAGTAATATTGTATATTAATAAAGTGATGTATACAAAGTTATTTTGCTTTAATTAAAAAAAAAAAAAATCTTATATGTTCTTTGAATCTAGTTGAGAAAGCCTTTCTCGTCTGCCCGATATAGGTAGCGCTGCAGTCGCAGTCGGCGTGCTCACATTTTAATTCTTATAAAATAATAAAAAACTAAAATTACTTGCAGAACTTAATAATAACATAATTAAATTTGATTTACATTAATTTTAATTTAAAAAATCTATATGTGCGCATGGCAGCCGGCGGGTTAATGCAATGATAGAACAAAACATTCTCGAGATATGATACACCTTCCTTGACCAGGTTGGCAGGGCTGATAGGGTGGATGACTACAGAGACATTAACAGTTTGCAAGTATACTCACAGTGCCGGATGCGGTGTCAGCCAGAGGTGCGGGAGGTGCGGGCGGGAGGGCGGCAAGCAGTGCGCGCAGGAGGGGCGAGGACGCGTGCGGGGCCCGCTGACACACGCACAGCGACTCCGCCACGCAGCTCCAGGCGCGCGCCAGATGCGCCGTGGCAGCCAGCGATCGATGGTAGCCATTCAGCGCCACAGTGTGCGAGAGTGCCTGGAATAAGGGAACCGTTTATTTCTGTCTATATACAACACAGACCTAAATTCTTAGAGTACGTGTTCCAAGTGCTCTTGTATATCCCTGTTTATGTTAGCTCGCAGGTTGTTTGTTGTACTCACTTCTTCCAGCTCTGTCTGCAGGCGGGCACGGTGGGGGGCGGCAGGGCGTAGGGGCGCGGCCAGGTGCGAGGTGAGCAGTGCGCGCAGACCCGCCACACTGATGCCCTCGTCTCCCGGCTGCGTGCAGGCGCGGCGCGCGTGGCCAAGCGCCACCCCGTCCAGTAGGCGCCACGCTGGCTCCACGGGCGCGCTGGGAGGCGTGCATAGAGATGGGAGCATACGGATCAGGGCTCCACCACCTTCCACCTGGGGATCAGAATAAGGTTAAACTATGGACTGTGGCATCCCCGATCGGAGTATGTTGTCAGACCTGTCAATGGAGTGAGGTTATATTCTGAATGGTGATCTTTCACCAGGATGATACTGAGAGTGTCTATCACTCTGGAACGTGCCTCAAATAACGTAGGGAAATTAAATTAAATTTATTTGTGCACACTGGGATTGGAACCCATGACCGCTGGATTTATAGATGAAGGTCTAACTAATTCTAGGGATGGCCATAATGACTGACTATGTTCTCAACCAAATTTACTACAAGTGCAAGTAATTGAAAACAGAATTTTTACCTTTTCTGGCGAATCCACCAGCATTCTTGCCACGGCCGCAAAGTGGCTGGTCTGCCTTTCACACGCCGTGGCGTGCAGTTCCACGGCGCAAGTCTTCAGCAACCAGCTGGCGGCCGACAGGTAACTGGCATCTTCTTCAGGCGGCGAGCACAAAGCACCGACATGTCTCGCTATGAACTCTCCGCAAGCTCGAAGATACCGCAAAGTGGGACCCATCGTATTCTGTTTCGAGCACAGCATATACAACAATTTGTAGCACGCCTCTTCTAGGTTTGTGGATTTAAAATCATCAGATTCGGACGATATGGATGCGTCCAAAATCCCGATGATGGAATGCAGGCAGGTCCGAGCGAATCCCATTATACCAGGCTGGTGGAAGGCCGTCTTTGTGATGTCTTTACTCAAATCGAAGCCGAGTAAGTAATGTGATAAATTGGGTGGCGGGCTGTTTAAACAAGTCTGCAGCAAGTTGATTATGGATTCCTTCGTTTGTAACATTACCA
This sequence comes from Halesus radiatus, assembly GCA_022606495.2. Lineage (NCBI taxonomy): Eukaryota > Metazoa > Arthropoda > Insecta > Trichoptera > Limnephilidae > Halesus > Halesus radiatus. The sequence continues at coordinate 28,988 of JAHDVE020000078.1, forward strand.
TGCGCGTAGTGTCCTCTTCTGCGGTTGATTCTTCAACTTCCAAGCATTCCACAAAGCCATGTCTTATCTCCGTTCGTACGGAAGCATCAAATGTTAGAATGCTGATCAATTGTTGGGAAGCAGAAGGTTGGGAGGCAACCATCGTTAGTACAATAACAGCGGCGCGAGAATGTTTCTGTAACCAAGAATTGTATGTCACAAACTTGGCCACGTTGAGCATGTGATCGGGTTTTCCGCTTCTCGGGTTAATTCCTAAAAGTAACTTATTCAAGCCGGTGACGAGAATGGAACAACCGGACTTAGTTAACTCAGACATGAAGCTATGCTGAGTGACAAGAGTGCGTTCGAGAATATTCAAACAGCTCAGAGCTGAATTTTCCAAGTATTCTTTGCCCGGGAACGGCTGGAAGCTATCGAGCAATGAAACGCTCTCACCCAAGATTTCCAAAACCAAACGCAAGAAGTCAGACTGCGTATTCATCTGCAAGAGGATATGGAAACCCGGCGGGGGGTTCATTTCGTCTTGTTGGTTCTGTTGTGGAAAATCAGCCGCACTGGGTTCATACTGATTTAAGAACTTGTCGAAAAGTGCTAAACAGAGCGATGCCATTTCCCACTTTTCAACTGGGTTTTTGTACGAACGTGTTGGGAATCGTAAGAACACGGAGTTAATGATGTATGTTAGGTAGGGATCGAATCCGGGCTTCCTCGGTCCCGCGCCTAGTGTTCTCGGGATGCCGGAACTTGAAAGGGTGTCAAATAGCTGGAGCAGAGCTCTGGTGAGAGGGAATTCTTCATTTCTGGCTTCCACTTCTTCCAGTTCGGTTTGCACTCCGCAAGGGAGGAAGCTACGAGTGGATGGCACCGTATTGATGAGTTGGGCAGACTCCAAGGAGTTCCAGATGTACATGGCAGTTTCTGAACTCATGCCTAAAGTGCCGAGTGTGAGAACAAGATCGGCTTTCAGAGGAATTGGGATACTGCACCCAACAAGACCTGAAAAATAACAAGATTGACCGGTTACACGGTTAGCTCGTTGGATAAATGCGTAGTGGGTTCAATTCCTCTGCTAGGTAAGTCTTTCATCATTGCACTACTAACATTTTCCTAGAAGGGAGAATTCAAATATTGTCAGCAGGGGCGGTTTTAGGGGTCCATTTAAAAAGGAGTTATTCAATCAAAATCAAACTTTGATACATGTAGTACTTTTAAGAGAACATTTAAATTTGTTTTCATATTAAAAAAAAATAAACAAACAAACTTCAACGAACAGTGTTTACACATTGTGTACTTCTTTATTATTTCTTTGTATAAAACTATTTTTATTTTATCATAATTTTTTTCCCTTTACATTCTTGTAAAAATTATTTGTAAAGTTTATTTACCTTTTGTTGCTTTATTTAGAAATTGTGCACCTTTTCAATTTCTTTCTGTGTAACACAATATTAAATTCCTTAATTTGTCTAAATATTATTTTAAAGGTTTATTTATCTGTACCACATTAAACAGTGAGAAATAGCTAGGATGCAGGTGAGTTCTCCAGATATTGTACACAGTTTTAATATTACTGGCGGAATCTGTATTTTCTCCTTAAATAAATAAATAAATAAAGCTACTGACAAAGGAAATAGGTGAAATATGGGAGATAACAATGTGAGTGCTTGCAGACTAGCCATGGGTCATGACTCATTTTGTTAAAAGAGGGAGTTACGGTATCAGCTCAAAATTTTCATATGACTCAATTGAACGATGGCTCATTTAAGAGCCGGCATATATTAAGAGCCGACTCCCAGTTCATTAGCTCATACCCCAGTTCATACGACTCCCGGCTTCTACGGATCCCATCTCCCAGCGTATAAGTGTAGGTACAAATCGTCCAGATACCAGACTGTCAGGGGCCGTTCACATACTGCACAGTTCCAACACACGTGTAAATGGGGTAATTATTTCTTATCTCTACGCATGTATGAAACCTTTAAAACAACTGTTTTAAGATGCGCCATGGTGCCAAATATCAATCACAAGTCCCACAGTCGTGGTCATAATTTAGCCTTGTAGAAATTAGACACGAATACAATGTTTTATATAAAGAAACTAGAATAAAGGACCTTATTTAAAGATGCGTTATCGTAGAAATGCTTGAGAATACTATCCAACTTCTGAGACATCATTATCTTTTTAGATAAATAAATAATATTTCTTAAGTAGTTCCGAGGTTTGTCAAAAAGAATCAGTTCAGTTGAGCCGTTTACTGGGAGTTGTATGCTTACAGTTCATCAAAATGAGCCAGCACAGATGAACGGCTCGTTCATTGCTATTGCAGACCAATAATTAAACTGGAAATATGTAGTGCTGACGTATTACAAATGACTACAATATATTGTGTATGTTACCGATGAGCACAGGAACGGCGGCCCAGCCCGTGTGTCCGCACACGGCCTGGCGGGCCGGCCCATCGTTGGCCACTATGGCCCGCACTAGCTCCAGCACGGCCCGCAACGCCGTCACCTCTTCGGAGCGGATGGCGCGCCGGATGCTCGCCATGCCCGTCACACCGGCGCCGCTGTCTTGCCGCAGGTTACTGGAAACAGCAGGTTACGATAATAGTATACTTTAATTAATTGAAGTTATAAGAAGACCAACCAGCATGAGACTCATCCGGGTAATATTTCTATATAGTGAGAAAAAATGGATGCATGCCTTCTATGCAGTATGGAGTGGAGTAAATTGGTTCACTAAGGAAGTTGGAGAAGGGGGTCACGAACGGCAGCGATTAAGCAAATACTCCGGAAGAAGATAAGAGTATAAACCTAATTGTTGGCGATGGGGACTAGTTGTGCATATCTCACCTGTAGTACTTGCCCAGCGAGGCGAAGATGTGTTGAAAGCTGAGCTGCTGTGGCGCGTGCTGCGCGGGGTTGAGCAGTGCGTGCGCGCGTGCGGCCGCCCCGGGCCCGCCGGCCAGAGAGGCCAAGGCGTGCGCCCACGGACAGAGCACTCGCGCGGGGCACGGCACCAGCGCTGAACGAACGAACTTCAGAAGGGACACGCTTCGGGCTGCGCCTCTGGAATGACAATTAAGGAATGTGTTAACATTAACGGTGTTTATTACACTTGGACAAACGGCATCCCCACATAATCAGAATGTATATAGAAATTGGGCAACTCTTCCGCACACCTGTGCTTGTGTAATATAGGATACCTACTCACTCAGTTAATAATTAATAAAATCGCCTCCGATGTTTGACATTCTAATCAGTGAATGGAATGAATTCTATAGAAATAGAATGCAATGTCCTTAAAGGAAGAAGAGTAAACATCAACTTAGAAGGCTGATTGCGTGGAGCAGACCAGGGGAAAATAGATATATCTATTGAAAATTGCTTTGTAAAACTAAAAACTTGCACATATTTCTCAAAACTGCACTTTTCAGAAGCCAGAATATGGTCGGTTGAGCTTATATTGTTGCACTTCCAAACCTCGCTGGAGTGGATAGATAGGATGGGTAAAATATACCTGTAGGCCTGCGTGTTGGGGTGGTCCACCATGGTCCAGTACTGCAGACGCATGTTGAGGGGATCCTTGGCGTAGAGGCGCGAGATGCCCAGCAGGAGTGCTTCAAAGTGACGCGGCAGAGCTTGCGGCGCCTCCAGACCTTCTGCCGCGTACTGTTGCGCCGTGCGCGCCGCCTCATCAGCCCTAAAGCATTGGATGTTTAGTCAACGGTTACGGTGAGGTTCAGAATGGTGTATCACACACACACTCACAGGGATTAGTTTGGAAATAAGATAAGAGGCGTGTACTAACTTCAGTCTGAGGTCCATGATCTTGGAGTGCATGTGGACAATGAAGTCCGTGTAGAGCGTGTGCACACGCCTCATGTATAATTCCTCCTTGAAGATCACCGGGCTCAACAAGAACACCTCGTGAAGGTATTCAAAAACCTGAAACCAATTCAAATAGGTTAGTTATTTTAATTTTTTTTATTTTAGAAACAAACAGTATATGTATAAAATGAGTGGTGTACAAATTGGATGGCTTTAGAAAATTATTACAAGGATCGGAACCAATGACCTGTCTCTATGTAATATCTAGTAAATGGTTATATACATTTTACCGGGCGGGGTTAGTACAATGCTAGGGAATGATACATGCAAAATATAATAAGGTATATGAAAAAAGTGTATAATGTGTATGTTTCTGTGTGTGCGTGTATGTGTACCTATATTGTGTGTCTGAATAGTGCTATGTACTGGAGAGTTGTGATTGCGCATTGATGTTACGAGTAATATTTTTCTTAAATGACGGTAGGGAGTCAAAAAAAATGTGGAGATTTAGGTTGGGACAAAGATTATTAAATGTTTGAAGAACACGGGAAATTATTGAATTTGCTGCGGCGTATAGTTACTGGTTAACAAGTCCTTATGGCGGAGGTGCAATCGAAAGCATTCAACGTATAAATTTAATTTATACTTTGCAAATAACACCTAATCCGGTAAGCTTAAATAAATAAATAAATAAAACATCTGTATTTTACCAATGTTAGCATAAGATACTTACCTTCTGTTTAATCTCCTATGTACGAGAACATATATATTTGTATTAAAGGCGGTTTGTTTCTTAAAACAAATAAATAAATATGGTTTACTTTCATGGAGATGGCAGTGTCGGCTGCCATCTCAGCACCCTCCACTAGACCCGCTCCCGCCGCAGCCAGCGCCCAGCCCAGCAGCGCTAGGGCGTGTGTGCCCGGTTCCGCCCAGCCCCCAGCGCTCCCGCGTCCTACGCCTAGTTCCTGTCCCAGGGCGGGAAGCAGTTCGGGATCCGACACCACGGGTAGCGATTGGGCCAACTCTTCACCGTCCTCGCGCCTGCAATTACAATCATATAAAAGTGAAATATCGGTATCATCAGGAATGAGTATTTTACATTTTCTAGAGGCTATTAGAGAGACGAGTACCTGTGTATCACTGACAGATCTACACTATAGAGTAAGGCCATGACGAGCGCCACCTGCGTGTGATCGGGCGCGCCCCGGCAGTCCCCGGAGGCGGCTCTCTGCCTCAGGGCGGCTACCAGCGCAACGGCCGGGGCCCTGGGGAGCCCCGCCTGTGCGGCCAGACAGGCCACGGACCCCGCCAGCAGGGAGCGGGTGTCGCGCATCAGGCGCAGCACCTGGCGGCGATGGCGAGGCCCGCCCAGCGCACGGTTCCTCTGCAGGATTTCCATCTGCTGGTTTGTGTCCCACGTGTCCAGCACCTGGGATTCATAAATGTGCAACTTAGTAAAAGGAAGGAACGATTATTTGTTTTTCTTATTTTTATTTATTTAGATATATACATATATAGTTAAAGTACCTATTACGTATGTCCATAGAAGATCTTAAAATAGTAATAAAAAGGGTGGAGAGATGTGTGGAGAAGTTTAGAAAAATTATGAAATATATGCTCACTAATTCCAACTGACTATGAGTGAAACTTTATGATGAATTTAGTAGTTTTATATCAATTTATTTCACGCTAAAATTTTTTTAAAATTGTTTTGTATGTTAGTAAGGAATCGTAAAAAGTGTAGTAATTTTACATAGTGGGTATATGATGTGATTGCGCAAGTAATTTGCGAGTTCTTTGCTGCATTAGTGTCGTTGGCTTTTACATGAAGAAGTGTAGTGTGCCCCGTACGCCTCGTTGGAACATTCAAACCAATGACGGAAAAGCAATTCAGGACTATGTATCTATTTTGTTATTTAGCAGGTTATGTAGAAATAACAGATCTAATTTTTTGTAAAGTTAAGTCATTTTGTTGTATTTGTGACAAAAATGCTTTAAAGATTAAATCAATTCTTCGTCACATTGTAACATGTGAAGATCTGTGAGCACTACTATTGGTTTATGGGGAAGCCAGTATTTATCATGAATAGTGCAGGATGTAATTACCTCTAAGATATGCTCCACTATTCCATCTGCGACAAGTTTGTCCATATACTGTGTCACATAGTCCACCACCTCATCTCCGGCCTGACAACTCCACAGGGTTCCGCGTCGCGCCATGCACAGATTCTTCAACGCCATAGCCAGCGCCTTCCTGCCGTCGTAGTACAGCAACACCTGCGGTACAAGCGAGTACATCACATTTATATGGAAATCATAAATATTTTACTTATTATGGCTCCGTTTTGCAAGAAAATTCAGATTAAAAACATATCAAAGTGTTTGTATAGAGACATTTAGCTACGAGTGAAGGTCAAGAATAATGAGGCAAACACAAATGCTATTCAATTAGATATTCTATTTAAAACATTATATTAATGTATGTATAAACCAGTGGCGGTAGGTGACTTTTTGTAGAAGAGATGCTGGACAATAAAAATATAGCTATCTATCAAATTTAATATACAAATCTATAAACTAGCCCATGAACAAGAAGCAATTACTGACAAAAATAGTCTGTCCCATTAGCTATATAAATCATTTACGCTCCACAACATTACAGATCCAAAATTTCTTAAATGTCATATAACAAAAAAATTTACAACGCAGGTACCCTAGTTTTCAATTACTTAAACTTGAGTTTGATTTGACGCTCCTTCTTATTTATTTCTTAATGTCATGTTTAAAATGTTACGCAGACAAATAGGTTTAAAAAAAATCCACCAGAATCGAAATATGTATGCTATTCTGCGCATTATGCCCATAAGCATTAATGTCATTTTCGTACGTCGGATGCTCTCCTCAAAAGCGTATCCAGTGCTCAAAGATATTGGAAGGCGGGACTTAATGCGCAGGCGCCATAGTGTTTATAGAACACAGTATCCACACTGTACCGCATCTGTGTGTTTCTCCGCATAGACATTTGAGCATTGAGAATGTATAAGTATTTGGACTTGCTCCGTGTGTCGAGTCGTTGTGTGTGTTAAATCTGTGAGGACGGGACGGGTCGAATTGCAGTAGAGCTGTTCGTGGCTAGAAAAAATTCTTTGTTACTCTACGGAAAAAAAAACATCAATGGCTTTTTAACCCCCGAAGACAAGGGACGCTGAGCATCCACAGCATGTATGGACGGACCGCGCCTGGTACATACATATCACAAAGCAGGATTTAGTGTACATAGTATAATGAAATTCTCTCAAATAAAGCGCAACGCGAGTAGTTAGCTGAGAGAATTGCATAATCCTGATTGTGGTACATTTAAGATGAGTTTGCTAATTATCACCGAGTGCTCGAAGAGGAAATCAATAAATATAGTAAAATACACACCGCAACAAGGCCACGCGGCAATCCTGGATGCCGTGGCATCTGCCTGACGGCCGTGCACAGTAGCGACAAGCAGAGGTACTCGTTGAGGGAGTACATGTCCGACACAATGATGACCTCGTCCACGAGTGCGGGCGGCAGGATGGTGTGTGCGCCGTGCAATGTCACACCCTCGCATGCGCCGCGCTTTATCTCTTCGCGCGAAGCGGGGGATTTGGGCTGGAAGAAATTCAGAAGGGCAATTCAATATTCCGGTTGGTCTTTTATGGGTCTGTACTGAGCAGTTCACCTCCGTTAATAGTTACTGGACACCAAGCAGTAAGTGATATAACTCAATACCGATAAACGGAGATTCTAGGTTATATTGCATTATGAGTTACGTTGGGGTCCATAGGAATTCGGAAGTGTGTTGCTTTCCAGCTATGTAAAGAATGTTGATACGTAAACTAAAGTCATTCGATTCCCGTTACGCGGAAAACTATATAGACCGTCAAATATCACAATACTTACGGGGTTTTTCATCAGTGAGAGAAAATTCTGTCGATGCCTTCTCAAGGCGGCTTCAAAGGGTGCATAGGAGCCTGTCGTGGGTCTCCCGACATACTGATTTACTATAGTAACTAGTTCTTTGTATGGCGTCCACATATCCTCACTCTGGGCTCCTGTAAACATTCAAAATAACGCACTCAAACACAGCTCCAAAGGTACACGGCTCAAGCTATTTATAAAATTCATAATTTAACTGGTTTCAACTTGTAATGAACTAATGAACATTCCGCCGGTTATGGACATAAATAACCTAAAAACAAACTTATTGAAACTAGAATTTCAAGATTAATTACCGTCAATCAAATTCATGTTGACGTTTCTTTTAATTCCCTGGGTAGTTTTGACAAAATGTGTTGAGTTTAAAATAATTATAATAAACAAAAAACGGGGCTATTCAACTGTCAAACATGCCCATGGCGCGTTTTGAAATGAGTATTGCCATTTTAATAAAATCATAATGAAATAATAATAAAAGTGATTCTTTTTTGACACTGCGTGGTACCTACTTCTACGAATATTCGTTATATAAATATTTTTTACTGGCTGAAGTACCCGGTAGTTTTATTCTTATTTTGAATGTCAAGTGCACCAAATTTCAGCAAGTACCCAAATTCTGCTTTATGGGGTAGGAAAGGGGGACCGGGGTGGTTTTTAGAAATCTTATGTAGACAGTGACCTTCTTTTTGTTTCGAAGGTCAACTGTGCACAATTTTATCAAGCATTTCTTCTTTATATAATAGAAGAAGAAGCAGGTAGAAGATAGAAAAAATATTATTATTCCTCAAAGATTATTATACTCACTTGACGGTGTAAAGCCGCGTCTCCAACGAATGTTTTTTGAAAACATTTGCACAAAAACACAAAAAAGGAGCGTTAGTTGTTGTAGGTCATGTGGAAAATATCCACATTTTCTTCCACAAATCTTCCCAGGGGCATCACCATTAGCAAGTTATTTCTGCACCTGGGAAGAAACAAAATCCAGTATTGGCGGCCTCGCTTGGAATTATCAGGGATATAAAATCCAATTTGATGTCAGGTATTAATAATACACCGTTCAATAGTTTATGAGTCATCAGTAGTAACGCTATATCGCTCCTAGAACTTAGGCTGCAGCTACCCAGCATTCCCGGAAGAAATGCTGTTGGTACGTAGCCGGGGGCTCCTCCGAGGTGGGGGCTCTAGGAAAATTTAACATATTAATTATTTTCCTAATCTTGTGTCCTCAATGAGTACCATTTTCAGAGCATCGCCAAAGACGACATATGCCTTAGAGAACTTGGGGCACATCAGGGCCTCCTTTTGTGGAGGCCCTGATGTGCCCGCTTTAGGGCCGGGCCTCTCGGGCCTAAGCGTAATTCCGCCCTGGTTCCGGCCCCCCTTAGTCTGGGGCCCCTGGGCTCATTCCCCACGTGCCCTTAGGGTAAAGACGGAACTGAATATCTTAAGATGTATATTAAAAATGCCTCGTAATAAAGTTGTTGTAAAATGTGCTCCACGTAGGTCGGTATTTCAGTTGCTCTTTAAGCTCGCCATGAGAGATATTTACGTTCGTCAAGTTGTTCTCTGACAAGATAAGTCGACTGATACCATTACTAAAAATTACTGAAATACCGGGCCTTAGGTTAGTATTAATATATATATATACAACAAAAACAACAGTTCTATGAAAACTGTGTCGGACGTCTGGGCCTCTTGGTCTATTCCAGAATAACGTTTTAATATAATTGTCAACAGTTGTACGGGGCCAGGATCAAGCGGAAAATAAATGTTTGATGTTCGTAACTGGCCCGGCTCCCCTAGCCAATTGTCATTTTATTTTGTGCAAATTTACGAAATATATTGTGCAGGTGGCGGGGAGTGTCCCGTCACTGCTAGTTAAGAAATGACAAAATAAACGAAAGAGCGAGGCAACACGATGCGAGGGAGATAGGTGTTTTCAGATAAACTTTCGGAAATGTGCCGATAGCGTCGCGAAATCCCAACCAGAGCGCTTGGGTTAGCACCTGACTGGGGGTACAAATAGACCACACAAACGGCTATTTGTCAGTCAGCTAGCAATTCTCGCCCCGACAACACTTCTCTACTTCAACTGCCCCACCTCGCTTTGCTTCTACCGACTTGCCTTCTTCTTTATTCTGACCACCGCTGACCTTGGACCCCTCCCGGACTACCACCGCCCACTGGACCTGGACCCTCGCATCAACCACGGATTAGGCGGTAATTAGACGATACCTATTTTCGTACAGATTGGACGTGAATTGGAATTTTGTATGGAATTTTCTATAGAAAAAGACAAATCACAGGCAATCTGGATGAAAATAGGTGTCGTCTAATTACCGCTTAAGGCCCGCACAAATTTGGAAGTTTTGTACAAAATGAATTTTTGTGCAAATTCAAAAGTCGTCAATTTGTAGGTATCGTTCCCCTTCGCAAGGGAACGATAGGTTGTGTATCCCTCCCCTCCAGCCCTCTTCGCACATCGGGATCAGCTGCCCCTACAGTTTGCCTGTGTACCACACGTCTTACACAAAAACAATCTATTAAGATAGAAATAAACATGTAAGCTTCAAAGGAATTCAATCGCGACTTTTTTTCCACAATGTTTATCGACACGTAGACAAGCTTCTAGTGGGCGAACGGACTCCATAAATTTACGATATTTTAATCGAAGCAACTGTCCAGGGCTATAACTACCACTCGGGCAGTGGGCCTAGTGGGACAAAAGTGATTGAATACTTGTGAAAAACGTTTTCTAGTAGCAATGGAATAATATCTAAATCGTCATTATCAAATAAAACCAGGTACATGGGAGGCGATTCCAGAACAGTGATTACCAATCACAGAATTAGAGAGAAATAACATTCGTCAAACTGTAGAATGCAGCAATAATGGCAAATACAAATAGCACAATAAACTTTAATATAATAATATATGTTTCTAAAGTTAATTCCTAGTTTCTGGGGGATATGAAGGTATGCATCTTTGGGGATGCTGTGTGGAGGGACTTTTAGAGGATAGGAAGAAGTGATTCTGTAGGAGGGAGGACACACAGGCTGGCAGATCATTCCACAGCCAAGCTGTTGCACACAAGAACGATTCATAGAAGCGACACGTTCTCATGTGGCAAATATCAACCGTGTACAAATGTCGGTCACGCGTTTCCCGACTTTGCACCGGTGCCGGATGATGCTAGTTCCTCAGAGCATCTTCAATTGAAATACCTGTAAAACAAGACCTAACATCTGTGCTAAAAAGATTTCAATCAGGTGAATCTGTCAAATCTTTGACCGAGGTTTTTACAGTTCTTTGACATTCATTTCGATGGGCCTGACCCTCGGCCGTCTGCCTGCGCCGCACGCAATGCATAGGCGCGGCGACCGTATTTGGCCGTAAGGGGAATATACCAGCCAATAAATGTGACTACAAGCTGTGTGTCTCATGTCACCATGAACATGGGTAAGAGGCAATAGTCTAATTTAGAAAAGAAGAGCAAAAAATGAGTTTTTTTTATTGTGTAAATAATTTTGTAAGAAGTATAAAAGTTAACCAAGGGGCCACATGTATCACTTTTTTTTCGAATCATGTAATTGTAAGAATTTCCGTCATTTTTTTAATCGTATTTTTAAACCAGGGTGATAATTTTAAAATTTGACTCGGAATCGGACCATCTTTTATAAACCGGAAAGAAGGGACATAATTTATAGGTGCGGAAAAAAATAAATTATCACCAAAAATTATTTAAAAAAAATACTGATTATACATAAATGGCAGAGGAGAATAACGAAGCGTACCAAAATGAATTATCTCATCAAATTATTTTTTTTCCTTAACCCTCCCTTCCCTGTGATGGGTATCTTCTACACGTTGCTTCTAATGTCCATCAATATCTCTACAAATATAATAAATACAACATTAAGATTTTAGGTATTCCTCCATAATATATTTACGCATTGATTTAAATAATAATATTAATAATAATCAGAATTTATCGGGTACATCGAAGGTATTTTGTGAACATCGGAAACAAATTCGTGCATAACAGCGCTGTGAGTGCCTCGACATTGAGTCTCAACGATACGCGAAAATTATGCGGGAAGCGCGACACTATATTCGCATCTCACTCTTACATACTGTAGAAGCGCGAGGAGCTCGATGTTCTCAGTCGTGTTTTTTTTCTTCGAGGCGTAGATGCGTGCTAGCGGCAGTAGCTCTCGGGCTTGCAACCAGAGTGGATTTATGCCCGTTACGTGAGGGTTGCCAGATGGTTTTTTAATGTTTTCAGCAAATAAATCTCAATTATTGTAATTTTTGATTTCAATTATAATTACTTGAGAGGATTAGCTCTGAATTTTCTTTTTTCCGATCTAAAATCGCTAATTTTTGATTGTGTAGTGACTACCCAACACCGGAACGCGCGTTTTTATTTTAGCACCGCAAGGGAAAGGTTAATCTATCTCACTGAGCGTTATCATTTTTAACTTCAAAGAAAACAGCCGAACATTCTCGTTATTAAACATTTTGTACCATTTGTTTGATATTATTCAAAATTTCAGATGTAAATTATAGCCATATAATAAATATTCTTTGATTTTGTGAATGTTTGCACCGCCATCGTTATGGATATAAGCCGCGGAGCCGGAAGTCCGATTGAATAAAATAAATAAATATCTGAATTGCAAAAATCGACAGCATTTATTAGTTTTACCTTGGACAAGAAACGCATTATTTTCTAGTTGATTAAATGATGTACCTAATTCTCCCACATACTAATATCCCAATCCCTTCAGCCTCGCATGTTACTAATGATAAAATTGACAGCGTATATAGGTAACTGTTGACAAGAAAAGGAGAAATTATTATAAAAAATATAGTCTCTCAGGTAGAAGACATGCTTCTGACCTATTTTCAAAATTGTTAATGGTTTTATAGACAGCCCTGATATAATCAGTTTAATTAAATTTAATATTCCAACTAGAACTACTCGATATAAAATTTTATTCAATTGTAACAATAATTTCAGAACTGAGTCATTCAAAACTTCTCTTGTACCTAGACTTCACACAGAAGGTAATAGTTTTTCAGACATAGTAGATATGTTCAACTGCTCGGAATACAAATACAAACAGACGATTATTGTATACATCCTCAACAATTATTAATGTGTATATGTGTCTAGAGTATAAGTATCAGTGAATGTGAGGTATGTTTGAATATTCGCCTCCGTAGCTAATTATTTGGAATGGTACTTACAGTATGTTATTCCTGTATTTGTTCGTGAGACAAGTGAAATATTTAGTTGTTGTATGTTCACGAAGGCTACCTATGTTATCTATGTACCTACTGTGATGTGTTTTGCACCTGTGTGACTATTGTAATTAACTAAATATGTAAAAGCCCTTATAGGGCGTAAATAATACGATAAATAAATATTCGAAACGAAAAAACTTGTAGAGTAGGTACACAATATTTCTAATAATCTCTAGCGCTATACAGAACCGTCTATTTTAAATATTTATTTGTTACTAACTTTAAAAAACCATTAGGAACTGGTGTTCCGCCAGCTTGAAGCGGCTGTTTAGGGTTCCGTGGCCCTTCTAACCAGCGTGTAACTCCTAGTATCATCATTATAAGTGGAAGGTACCTAGATAGCAGAGGAATAAGGAACTCCAATTCATTTATATTTTTTTTTTATCAATAATGACGTTCAAACTTAAATGCAAGTATATTTAGTCTTTTTTTTTCTAAAGTTAGTTTTAACAGTTAAAATAATTTTGAGAGTTTCAATTTTTAAAAGCCCGCCAAAACGCTCCAAAACTATGCCCGGTCGGTTTTGATCAGTTTTGAGGTTAGAATGTCAAACGACAAAAAAGGATGAGCTTTACCGTACACAATTTTATATTCTATTCATGGAAAACCATAACAGAACACAATAAATAAAAATATGTACCTTTTTAGAAACTTTAACTTAAAGAATAATAATAGTATTGAGCAATAATACATTCATTTTTTCATTGGTAATAGTTTTGGTATTAGTAATAGAACAACAATTGTAGAGCTTAAAGTCACCCAAATTAAGTTTTAATTTCGCCAAAACTACAAAAATACACATTTAAAATATAAAACAAAATGTCCATACTAATAAGAATGCGTACGTAACGTCAAATATTCCAAATGCAATGGTGCCAACATAACAAGGTGTTGTGATGAGATGATTTTTCATAAATTCTACGAGTTATATATTCAGAATCGGTGTTTGCTGATCTATATAAATAAGTCATTATTTTCACTGGAGTTCCTTATTGAATCCAAGATGCCTGAGTGGGAACCCGAAGCTTTGTCCACTCAGCTACTAATCGGTTATTTGTTTGGCTCGGCCCCCACCAAGAAAAATCCCGGGTTCGCCACTGATTCAGTAGATATTTCCTAACAATTTATAAAGAGTACGTAGGTGTAGTTTCAAAAGACACTTGAAATATTACCATGTATGCCGACTGTACGCAATTCAGATGAATCCAAGTGTTTATTGTTCAAAACGGTTTTTGATTGGTTTCGCTCCCTCCTTCTATTGGACCCCCGACACATTGGACAAAAGGGCACAACCGCCCGACAACTCACGCCGTTACAATCTCTAAAACAACCTAGGGTAAAGCCTACATTTGATTGTCGATTTATCGCGCTAGTTTATCTTGCTCGCTTTAGAACTGAAACAGCTTAAAATATCTAAATGCAAACATTTATATTGCTTAAAGTATATTGATTTAAGGTGTGTTTTCGCCTGAAACGTTTCCATGTTGCTTTGTCGCATATTTTCAATTCCCAAAATGACGTATTTATTGGAGGATGTTAGGGAATTTGAGCTGTATGTTAATGAGTTTTGTGGCAGGTTTTGGAATATCGGTTCTCTGTGACGATGTTTGAATGGCATTGGTCGTTGAAAAGTTGAATTGAGTCGGAAAATCCATGAAGAACATTCCCTAATGGCGTCCTCCACAACGGTTGGCATGATACGGTCTAAATGCGGTTTGCAACTTGACGGAAACAAGGGAACGGGAAGTGAAAGGAATCATTCTTAATTAATATTTTCTAATAACGAGAGTGGAAGATATGTAGGTATTTACTATCGGTAGGAATCGCCCCGATTAAAGGCTTTAATAATAATAGTAATAATTGGGTTTTCGTTGTAAAATCACCTCAAGGGCGCATTATAATTAAATTATCTAACAAATCACTTAGACGTATAACTAATACCTTACAACTAAAATTTATTACAAATGACTTACAAGTAAGATTTATAACTATTGACTTAAAACTAAGTCTTATAGCTAGGGATTAACTATTGAGAGTTATAATTAGTGCCTTACCTCTATGGCTTATAGCTAGGGATTAACTATTGAGAGTTATAATTAGTGCCTGACCTCTATGGCTTATAGCTGGTGACTTACAACTAAGTCTTTTAGCTAGGGATTAACTATTGAGAGTTATAATTAGTGCCTGACCTCTATGGCTTATAGCTAGGGATTAACTATTGAGAGTTATAATTAGTGCCTTACCTCTATGGCTTATAGCTGGTGACTTACAACTAAAAGTTATAAGTAGTGACTTGAGTAGGTATAACTAGAATATAGACTAAACACATATTTAAAACTAATACATATTTATGACCAAGTGCATATTTAGGTATGTATAATAATAATAATAATAATTGGATGATCACCTCAGGGGCGCTGTACAAATATTTCTTAACTAATTATATACAAACAGATGCAGAGAAACATACTTACCTGGCAGGTCGCTTCAGATGACACAGTTTTATTAGAAAATTTATTTATAGAGATGATAGTTTTACATGGTTATTTGTTGCTCCTTTTAATAATAATAATAATAATAATCGGATGATTTTTATAGCGCCTTTTCTATTGATGTTACATTTATTAGAAGATTGGTGGCACAAGAAGAGTTGGTATTTATTGAAATACTTATAATTTTTAGGACTGAAAAGTATTCATAAAATGAATTTTAGGACTCAAAAATATCTATAAAATTACCTTAAAAAGCGTAAGAAGCTTTTAATAAATACTAACTTTATTTTTTTTATTTTACACTTTGGTTATTTATAGTGTTGCGGGCTGTGGACGCATTTGCGCACCGATGCGTGAATTTTTTTATTTTATTTATTTAATGACTTTAGGTAAGTACTAACCGGCTAGGCTAGCTAAGAAATTTACAGGTGAATTTCTTCAATTTATGGATACGAATGTCTGAAAAGATGTTTTTTAAGTTTAGTTCTGAATTCTGTCGAGTCTTTGATAATTCTTAAGTCATGCGGCAGTTCATTCCAGGCTTTAGGTCCTGACACTCCTGCGGCACGATCCCCGAACTTAGTATTAGGTGTGCGCTTTGGTTCCTTCAACCTCCCGATAGCTGATGACGCTGCTGACCTAAGGGTGGACTGCCGTGAGTTGGTATTTTCGGGAATACACAGTTCTGATAAGTAATCCGGAGCCATTCCGTTAAGTCACTTAAATACCATCCAGCAGAGCTTGAACTGGATTCTTTCAGAACATTTGAGCCAGTGAAGATTTTTGAGATGCTCTGAAATGTGAGAATATTTAGAGAATAATAATAATAATAATAATCGGATGATTTTTATAGCGCCGTTTTTGTGAAAAATCACCTCAAGGGCGCTGTACAAATCTTACTTCCTATTCTTACATTATTCCTATATTACATCTATTACATTTTTTTTTGGACAGGCTATCATTACACATTATTTATAGACCATATAAAGAGATGCAGTTAAATTATCAAAACTAAATACGGCTTGATCTAAGTTTTCATACATGTTAAATTGAGAGAAAAAAAATGCTAACTGTATTTATTCCTTACGATATATTGCAAAACGCTAATACAAATGATAGGAGTCATGTGAAGTTGGGCGACGGGTGAGGACGGGGGCCGGGGGAACTGATCCATATCCATATCCAATCTTTTGTCATTGTTGGTGAGGCCCCTGGGCGGCCTGACGGGACGCTTGGTGTTGGTCTGCCCGTTCGCCAGGTAGCGCTAGAATATATAGGTTGATTAAATGCAGGAGTTCAGAACAATCGATTTTACAATTTAATAAAAAGGTTAGGTGGTTAATTTTCCGTCTGTTTTCTAAATTTTTAAATGTATTCGAAAAGTCACTTAAGTTTTTTTGTTATAATATTTTTTGAAAGAATGAATGAACGATGAATGGACCGCCATACTGGCTCCACTATTGGACCGGTCCAATGGTGGCAGCGATTTTTTCGCTAATTCAATATTTTTGATTTTTGTAGGATGGCACAAAGATTTAAAGTGGAACGAAACCAGCATTCGCCTGGAAAGCCTTGGGCCATAACCAAATTTGGTCTAAATGCAGCAAGTAGGAGCTATGCAGTACCGAAGGTGACACTAAAACGAAGACTCAACGGAAGAGGAGCGGGAACTAATCGGATCAGCAGGTGATGTTCGTCAAAACTTGGGAGAAAAACCTTCTCAACAAACGTTAGAAACGGAAAACTGTTTATTCGACATAAGTCCAACAGATGCTGTAACGGACGTGTATTCATTCTAATTTTTTTGAGATGTTGATGCCACTGAGATGAAACGATTTCTCAGCTTTGATAAGGAACCTAGTTTAATCGATTAATTTATTTTATAGTTTTCTATGCGTTCTTAAGATGATACATCTTTGTTAAATTCGTATCTCTGTTCACATGAGAGGTTCGCATTAATTTAATCGAGTCATTTATTTTACATTTTTTATGGGTTCCTACACATTCTTTGATAAGGGATCTCATTACTGTACAAGTGCAAGATTTGCATTAATTAAATCAAGTCATTTGTATTATAGTTTTGTTTTTCGTCTTTCTATGGAATCTCTTATAACTGATTTGCAATTAGTTTTAATAGATTCATCTGGGTTATAGTTTTTGTTGATCATGTTGTACAGGTTTTTTTCTTAATGATTGCCCCCATTAAGAATAATTGCCCCTAAACGTGGAACAGATGTAAAATATTTCTAAATAAATAGAGAAACAACTGGTACAGAGAGCCAATTGTCTGTCAAGAGTCGAACAAGTGTTTTACTTACCTTGTCTTCGCCTTTCCTGAAACCCTTCACTTCTGCTGCGTCGTCAAGGCTTTGGACTCTGCCTGAGGAATCCTGGGACCTACCTAGTGAGGGGTAGCCAGTCCTGCTTTGGCCCGCCGGGACCAGGATCAGGCAGAGAACCACCTCATCCAGTGCTCTACTTAACGCACTGGGCGCGAGAGATCAGAAGAGTGACACTCCTACAAGGCATCCCCAGAAGTATTTGGAACCAGTATTACCCCATATTTAGAGTTTTGTGCAGACAGGCATCCAGAACCATGTCTGTCGAGTACAGATTAATGTATTCGTAAGAAATAAATATACCTACGCAAGGTGAGGTTGGTTGGGTTACAACATCATGTCAAAGGAAGGAAGCCACTGATTGGCAATTAGAAGCCACTCCCCTACCTCTGTTCTGTAGGTGTAGGTGTAGGTGTAGGCGTAGGCACCGGATACTGTATACATGCTCTGGCGGAGGGGATGGACAATCCTATCTCATTTATTATTTATTTATTTATTTGAAAGAAACAAACAGCTTTATATACAGCTTTGACGGCCTCTATGGTCGAGGGGTAAGGCTCTCGATTACGAATCCGAAGGTCGCGTGTTCAAATCCAGGCTTGCGCAAGTAATTTTTATTTAATTAATTTGTGTTGTTTCACAATTAATTCATTTAAAAATAATGTATAGTATATTTGCGCACGTTCCAGAGTGGAAGATACTCTCAGTATCGCCCTGGTGAAAGACCACCATTCAGAATTGAAACGTTGCTTGAAATGGCTTTTAAGCCGTGTTTGGTGACCAGATCTGAATAGCCAGGTATTTCCCCACCTTCCTCTTCCCCTAATTATTATGAATTAATTGTGAAACAAAACAAATTAATTAAATAAAATTTAAGATTTGAACCCGCGACCTTCGGATTCGTAGTCGAGAGCCTTACCCCTTGACCACAGAGGCCGTCGAATGCTTTTGTCCGAACGCAGCAATCCAGTGGTCCAAATAAAATCCTGTGACTTATCCTTTTGTCATATGAGTATACGATGGTTGCAATGTCACCTTTCTTAGGTATAGGATGAATTACTGCTTTTTTCCAGCTAGAGGGCACACAGCCACATTTCAGGGACATTTTTAAGAGCTTTGACAAAACTGGAGCAATTTCTGCAGCACACCTCTGCAATACCAGGGCAGGTATTCCGTCAGGCCCACTAGCTTTATTAACATCGAGCCCCGGTAAGACATGGAGTACATCCCGATACCGGATCCTCAGCTTTTTCATATAGAAACCGCAGTGAGGAACCTACGGCGGGGTGATACCTCGGTCATCGAGGGCCGAGTTTTCCGCTAACATTTTCCCTAAACGGTTGGCCTTTTCGGTGGCGGTGTTTGTTTGTTTGTTTTTCTCACGCTAGGCACAGTTGACAATCATCAATAGGTCAAAATTTGAGCATGACCTAGATCAGCAAAAAAAGTCAGGCAGCTAGTTTTTTGCTGATCTACAGGTCGTGCTCAAATTTTGACCTATTGATGATTGTCAACAGTGCCTACCGTAAGAAAAACTAAAATATATAATTCATTGAGCTGAAGCTCGGCAGAAACATTTATTTGTAAATATAAGACAGGATTTATCACGAGTGGTGAAAATCAACACGTGGAAGCCACAGCCTACTCTTTCTTTTAGAACAATGCACGCAAATGTTACATACCAGTGGCATGCACTGCTCCTTGAACAAAGGTAAGTTGTAGTTTATTAGGTAATGATAATTGTATTAAATAATATTTATTTTACATTTTTATAGTTCCCCACTTGCTACGCTAGCTCGGGCCGTGTTGTAGCAACTAGTCCATTTCTGATAATTCATTATCTTTACATTATAACATATGCGTAGTACACTTTACATCTAATCAAAATCAATGTAAGTTTGTAAGTTTGTTTGTCTCAAATCTCTGGACCGGTTTCGCTGAAAATAGCACAGTTTGTTCTTATTAGTGCCGGGAAGGTTTAGAAAGTAGTTTGAATGAAATCCAATATGTAAAACTGTTGCTATAACGTTTTAAAATTAGTATGAAAAACATTGAACCCGCCATGCCTTATTTAGGTTAGCCCATAGATACAACACTCTGGTTAGCCACAGATTGCATATTCAAAAGAAGAAAATCTACTTAAAAACTTTATGATTTAGATATATTTTGAAAAAATAAACGTTCGGAATGAAATAAAATATTCAAATGAATGTTTATTTCTTTGGAGATAGTTACTTTCGCTGTCAAATCAATCATGGCACCCTAATGACAAGCAAGAATTCACAACTTCATAACTTTATTCCAAAAAAAAAATCCCGAATAAGGTCGGGTGCACATCAGCTAGTTATTTAATTTAGAAAAAAAAGAGTTATTGAAAGATACATGTACTAAAGAAAAAAACACATTGATTTATTTAGTAAAATTAAAATTATTACAAATAAATATATTCATTACAGTTAAATACAAAAACAACACAGAAAAAGTTAGGAATACGTCAATTTGAATAATTTCTTCAAAAGATTGATATTCACTTTGTGGCGTCATTATTAAAAAAATAATTAAAAATTACTTTTTTATTTACCACTATATTAATATATACACGTATTCTATATATTCCTGATGAAGAAAGCGTCGCTTTCGAAACATGTTGATATGTATATATTTGCTATGCCAAGAGATCAGAAGGAAATTTTCCCACGAGTATAAGCAAGGGAATCTGAGATAATATCGCATCTGAAGATATATCTTTAATAAAGCGGCGAATACAAAGTAATTTTTAAATCATTCATTTTGAATAAATTTACAAATAGATTCAATAAAATCTACGCGATGACATGCGTGATACTTTTAGCTGCCGACAGGTTATTCATTAAAGGGTGTTTTTTTTTAAATCTGGTATTACATTAGGGTGTTTTGAGTTGGGGGTGAAGCCTATTGCATATCGATACCTTATATCGATACGGAAATAACTCAACATTTCTGGGTTTTGAGTTAATGATGAAAAATGGTAAAAAAACTCTCCCTCCCCATATTTCATTAAAAAAATAAGTCTAATTCGTCCTAATTATGTAGTCAGATAATTCTTTGTGGAATTATAATGAAATCAGCACATTCTTAGTTCAATGGAGAAACATGTCAAATGTTTCCGTTTGGAACTTAATAAATGTAGCCATTTACACCTATGATATGATGCCCGCTTGCAGGACCCATCTTAGGAGGAATTCTCCGATCCCCCGTATTTGTGCGCAATATAAAGCACAATTTCACAATATCAACATTCTTCACGAATACAAATTCATCGCATCACCTATCCCGATCCTATCTTCCTCTTCCACTCCCCCCTTTCTTCTTATATTGTTTTTTCTAATAAAACATCTGTACTTAACCACTGTTAGCATAAGAAACTTTGTTGGCTTACCTTTTGATAAATTTAATTTTATATAAATCTGTATTAAAAGCTGTTTATTTCTTAAAAATAAATAAATAAACTATTATTTTTTTCAATTTATTTTTTATAACTTATTGAAGTTTGTAAACCTCATTGTAATATTTAATCATTGAAGAAGATAATATTAACACATCCCAAATGAACCACGAAACCGGAAAAACAACAGAAATTAAAAAGATTTCAGTCGCATCTGGGACTCGAACCCAGGACCTCTACCTATCCAGGGTAACCGCTTAACCAACATAGCTAATGCGACCAGTTCAATTTACGCTATTTACACCGATATCATACTTCATGTTCAAGATTTGTTAATATTATCCTCCATTTTTATAAATCCCATATTATTGGCTGCTATCCTTATGATGATTGCAAAGTTCTACCCGAACACAATTGCAATCGGAATAGAGTCTCGGATATACCTACCCGATTTTTATTCATATGAGACATCTATTGACTTATTTTACAAGTCTGGAAAGAAATATTCAATTTATTTTTTATAACTTATTGAAGTTTGTAAACCTCATTGTAATATTTAATCATTGAAGAAGATAGTATTAACACATCCCAAATTAACAGAAAAAAATTAAACTTTTCATAGTACCTGACATTGTAAATAACTATAAATATTTGTATCAGTAAATAATGATTATCAAAAATCTCAAATAAAATAACGTCTCCAACAAATACCTACTCTTCTTTTGCCAATAGCCTTCTAATAAATATAATATCAATGACAAATAGGATTTAAACAGTAACTGCAATATCATGCAATGTGCAGTGTTCTCTAATATTGTGTCCTGTGCGTGCAAAGTCATATCTTCTCAAGCGAAACCTTTGTAATTTAACGTTTTAATCTGGAGTGACCTGCCAGGTGCAGGTAGGTGTGTTTCTGTATCTGTCTGTACATAATAAGATAAACCCTAGCGAGTAGTATTTGTACAGCGCCCTTGGGGTGATTTTTACAAGTCATCCAAGTATTATTATTATTATACATATATACCAATAAAATAATTATACAGAAACATGAACAATAATTTTTAAATTTAGGGAAGTGTATAAATAATTCGTGTTTTACAGATATAGTGAAACTGTATAGTGAAAACAAATATAAATAAGATAAATAGAGAAATAAAAAAAGTTCAACTAAGGAGCGATTATTAGGTACCTATTTAGAAACATGAAATTAATAACAATTTTTTAAAAATACTTATTTATGTCAATAATTCATGTTTACAGAAATAGAGAAAAAAATTATTAAAAAAAAATTAAAAAATGGCTTACATTTAAACATGTGAATACAAGAAAATATATAATTTGCTGCTATGTAATAATTAAATTAGCCTGGGTGTTTCAATTTTTCATTCAATTCAATTTTTATTGAATTATTCGTAATTTTACTCTGTCCTTGTGTCCGTTGGAAGGTCATTGAATAACTTTATGCCTCTACCATATATACACAATGATGTTCGGTTGCTGTTGTTCGTAACAGTGGTACCGTTAGACCCCCGAAAGCCATTTCAAGCAACGTTTTTCTTTCTTTCATAAAAATATTAATTATAAAATTACGAATTAAAAAAAAATTAAACATTTTGCATAATTTTATGTTAAATACATAATATTTAATCAGAGTCGGCATCCCGGAGCTTCCATTTCTCGCTAAAATGGCGTGGGTTGTTTACAAACCGCGTCCTGTTACATTTCTATGAAGAAGCCATTATATTATGCTTTATGCTCGTTTACCACCCCACCCCCTGGAGCATCCCTCTCTGCCTGACATCTGCCCTGCTCTTCTCCCTATACAAGCCTTCCTTCACCCCGTGACACGCGCGCATTGATTATGATTGCTGGCGGGCGGTAGGTACTCTGGAGGCCCTATTCTGTTGGTTGATATCGCATCTTGAAATAAGGAACTGGAGTGAAAAATATACTGTTTTTAAAAATATATATTCATATAGATCAGCAATTGTCGATTTGGAATATATAACTTTTAATTATCAAAGACTCAACAGAATTCAGAACTAAACTTAAAACACATCTTTTCAGACAATCGTATCCATAAATTGAAGAAATTCACCTGTAAATTTCTTAGCTAGGCTAGCCGGTTAGTACTTACCTAAAGTCATTAAATAAATAGATATTAAAAAAAATAATAATAATTACAAATTCACGCATCGGTGCGCAAATGCGTCCACAGCCCGCAACACTGTAAATAACCAAAGTGTAAAATAAAATAAATTAAAAGCTTCTTACGCTTTTTAAGGTAATTTTATAGATATTTTCGAGTTCTAAAATTAATTTTATGAATACTTTCCAGTCCTAAAATTTAATACCAATAATTCAATAAATACCATCTCTTCTTGTGCCACCAATCATCTAATAAACGTAACATCAATAGAAAAGGAGAAACAAATAACCATGTAAAACTATCATCTCTATAAATAAATTTTTCTAAAACTGTGTTCATCTGAAGCGACCTGCCGGGTAAGTATGGTTTTCTGTATCTGTTTCTATATAATTAGTTAAGAAATATTTGTACAGCGCCCTTGAGGTGATTTTTCACAAAAACGGCGCTGTACAAATCATACAACTATTATTATTATTATTATT
The DNA here is from genome assembly GCA_022606495.2 of Halesus radiatus. Classification (NCBI taxonomy): domain Eukaryota; kingdom Metazoa; phylum Arthropoda; class Insecta; order Trichoptera; family Limnephilidae; genus Halesus; species Halesus radiatus. The sequence continues at coordinate 52,983 of JAHDVE020000078.1, forward strand.
ATTATACTTATACGTAGAATTTATAAATCGTTATTTACAAGTGAAAAATTAATCATCTCATCAAAACACCTTGTTATGTTGGTACCATTGTATTTGGAACATCTGACGTCACGTGCGTATCCTGTTTTTGGATTAGTATGGACATTTTTATTTTTCGATTTTATTTTGTATTTTAAACATATTTTTTTGGCTTTGATGAAATTTAAAATTAATTTAGGTTATTTTAAGCTGTATAATTATTGTTCAATATACATATATATAAAAAAACTATTATCCATGAAAGAAATTAGAGTATTTATGATCAAACCAATTATTAATACGGATATTATGATAATGTTAATGGTCAATACTATTATTATTCTTTGAGTTAAGGTTTCTAAAAAGGTACGTAATTTTTTATTACTTATGTTTAGTTATGGTTTACTATGAATACAATATAAAATTATTTACGATAGAACTCATCCTTGTTTTGACATTTGACATTCCAACCTAAAAACTGATCAAAACCGACCGGCGATAGATTTGGAGCATTTTGGCGACCGATGAAAAATTTAAACTTTGAAAATAATTTTAACTACGTAAAGTAACTTTAGAAAAAAACGACATGTACTGGAATATAAGTTTGAACGTCATTATTGATAAAAAAAATGTACTGGAGTTCCTCATTGTGTTTAATTTACCATAATTACTTTTAGTGTAGAACAGAATGGGGGTGTTGTATCGCTTGCACATAAAAAGTGGCACAATATCAATCCTCGAAGCAAACACTCAGTTCATTTTGCTGAATTGCCTTTACTTTCACAACCTCCAAGACAAATTTTCCCCTCCGTCGGGTCAGTCGTAGTTTAGTTTCGGTTTAGTCAACAGAGGGCGATTATTCGCAGGTTAGTTGTCAATTTAGCGCGGGAAGTGAAACGTCACAAATGTCGCTAGGTATATTGGAGCTGTAATTGAGTTATACGTAGTATGTAAATTAAAAGTCCGACGGATAAAATATTTTCGTATTTAAATAAATTATAAAAGTCTTAAAACAAATTGTGTACTTTCTTTAGAAGCTCATAAAACTATTAATTATAATCAACTTATACTCGCGTTTAAAAAAAATAAAAAAGTACAAATACAAAAGGAATTTTCCATTCGTAACTAATAAACACGATTAAAATAAATAACTCGTGGAAACGATTGAATACAAAAATAATACCTGATACGTGGTTGTTTATAAAACGTTGCAATGGGAGTGTTTGTCGTGTTGTGAAATAATTTGAGTAAAAAGAATTTCAAAATGCATCAAGACGGTCACAAGTCCTTTCTCATAAGAGATTTGCTGGGAGATGTCTTGCAAGGAAGGGACATTGATCAAGGTAGGTTTGTTTTACATGTTTATGACCTTTTTATGCAAGTAATATTCATTGACAAGAGATCTGCTAGGTGATGTGCTGCTAGCAGGGCTATCTTAAGTAGGGGTCCATGGTAACGGGGAGCTTGGGGGCTCTTTTTTACAGCCAAAAACCTACAGGAAAATAACAAACCCCAAAATAATGTTTACACAATTGAAGGGGTTATGTAAGACAGTACCATGCCTCCCTTTTCTCCAAATCTACGCCACTGAATCGTGATTTGGAGATATGACCATTCAAAACTTAAAAATAATTATAAAACAAAATACCGTTATTATCATTTCGAAATATGTATTAAAAAAAAAAACTTTTAAAAACATAAATTTATTTAGAATAAAAAACCTGTGACTAGTTACTGCATTCCAAAGAACACAAAAAGGCAACATGAAAATTATACTTAAAGTCCCTGTGAGAACTAGCACTGACGAAACCTTCAACAAATTTAACATTATGTCGATAAAACAATTATACTCCAAAACAATACTACTTTACATCCATAAATACAAAAAAAAAAGAAATAACAACAATCACATATATTAGAAACACTCACATAGATCTCAGAGTCAAAAACACATACAACAAGAAAACGCAAAACACAATATTTGGATAAAAAAGCTTCTTATACTATGGTACTAAACTCTACAACAAAATCGCACCGTTCTTTAAAAATCACAATAACCATAATAAATTTAAAAATCAGATAAAACACTGGATACGTTACATAGGGAGATCTGAAATAGAAAATATACTAACACTAAATACATACTAACACCGAAACCACTCAACCTTAAGTGATCAGCTCAGGTATGGGGGCTCCATCGAAACCCGAGTAAAGTTAGCCTCTCAGAAGCTGGGCGTATTGTACAGGGCCCGCAGATACTTTAATAGTACACAACTGCTGACCCTGTACAAATCGCAAGTGCGCCCCAATGTAGAATTTGGCAGCCACCTCTGGTCGGGAGTCCCAAAATATCTGAAAAAAAACCTTGACTCTGTGCAGAAACGGGCGGTCCGTTTGATAGATTCGCCTATCTTAACAAATGGGTTGCAATCTTTGGAGCACAGACGTCGGGTGGGAATGCTGTCCTTGTTCTACCGGTATTTTAATGGATGATGCTCCGAGGAACTAGCGTCATTGATCCCTTCGGCACCGGTGCATAGTCGGGAAACACGCCAAACGCGCGCCCAACATTTGCACACGGTTGACGTTTGTCACATGTGAATGGATCGCTTCTACGATAGTCAAATTGACAAGATTAGTTCATATTAAGTCCCAGTAGCTAGTATTGATATAGTATGGTAATATAATATATCTAATATATATGAAAAAGTATAATAATTAAGTATAAAGCGATGTGAAGAATAGTCTAGAGAAAAAACAATTGTGTTTACCGGATAATTTGAGTATAGTATAATAGTTAAGTACTTATAAAGAGATGAAAAAAACAAATATTATTGAGTAAACAATCATGTACATGTGTTTGGTACTGGTTGGTTCTATGGAGAAAAAAATGCGTACCCACATTACATGAAATATGCAAAAACTATTGCATCTACATATTTGTAAAAAGCATTAACTTTGTGGCTCGCCATAATTTACAATAAAAAACACATAAATTTGTTGTAGACCACTTTTATTTTATTAAAACTCTACCGGTTTCGGAAGCACCTTTCCTTCATCAGGAGAATATTAAAACTAACTTATGATATGGAATATTGACAAGACATATAAATTTTAGGTGTTGGAGTGGGGGGTAAGCAAATTGGTAGGGGTAATTGTAGGATTTCCGTGAAGAACAGAGCGATTTATTGGAAAAATATTAAGAATGGGACTAAAAGATAAGTTAATTTGGTTATTTAAAATACTAGCATTATTATTAGGTTTCGTTATACATCATTATACCCATCTTAATGGCTCAATGCATAGCTATCTTATCAAATCACACAATGATAGAAACGCCCCCATTCTTTAAGATTCGCTCAGCTCACTACAAAAAATAAGTTTATCCTCACTCGGTCCTAATAGCGATTCCTTAATCTGCTCTATCAGACACCTCCTGTATTCCATGTTGCTATCACATGCGTCAGTGGTCCTGGCCTGGACACCGGGACACCTAGGTATTACTGGAAACGAAGTGGCGGATTCCATTGCTAAGGAAGCCAAGGTACGTTAAGTGATATTCCTGATCCAGTTAGAGACTATTTCCTTATTCTAAAAAGTAAATACAAAGTCCAATGGTCCTCCGAATGGAAAATATCTTCTCTAACAAAAGGTCATCAGTACTCATTAATACAACTTTTTATTCCTGTCAAGCCCTGGTTTCATAAATACACACAAAAAATATATTTCCTCCTTAACTCGAATGAGACTAGGTCACACTTCTTGTCTTAGTCATCTCGCCAGATTCCATATAGTCAGCTCGCCTTACTGTGATTATGTCTCTAGACCATAATCTTTTCGAGTGTCATATCAATGACCAATTTCCAAACTTTATGCACGAATTGGTAAAACTTAAAATTGATCTCCCTCCCAGTATTCCCTGCCTTCTAAGTCTCAACTCCCCCCAAATTAACAATTTATTAGTAAAGTATATTTATAAAAATTGCATTAAAATTTAAGTCATTGGGGATTAAAAACACATAAATTTACACTGTAACTTATTTGCCCAAATATTATATTCTGTTTAAAAGTAACTAATTTTAAGAACAATCTGTACTATTAATATCTAACTGATTAAACATGGCCAAGATCCCCCCTTAATGGGTGAAAGCCAGAAAATAACAAAACAAAAACAAACCTTATGCCAATAATAATTACTTGCTACCCGGTTTCACCACTCACTGGCGACTTTCAGACATAAAAGTATTAAAAAGGGTATTTCACATAGATTTGATGCATATATTGAGATGGCGTGCATTGCTCGATAAACAAAGGTAGGTTATATTCGAGTATAAATTGTGCCTTAAAAATAACCATTTTATTATCGTATTCCGCAGATTTTTATGGTCAACTGCACAAGTTCCTTACTAATAATATAATGGAAAAAATACGTTTTAATTAGAAATTTGTCGCCATTTTTTTTTTTTTTTTTTTATATGAATACCGCACGAGAGTCCCGAACTGCTCCCAACCATCTGGAGCCAGTGAGACTATGGCATTCCCAATTGGGGAATGTTGTGAGGCTGAAGGTATTGGGGAGGGAAGGGAGAAGGGGAAGAGGAAGGTGGTGAAAAGGGGAAATACCTGGCTATTCAGATCTGGTCACCAAACACGGCTAAAAGCCAGTTCAAGCGACGTTTCAATTCTGAATGGTGGTCTTTCACCAGGGCGATACTGAGAGTATCTTCCACTCTGGAACGTGCGCAAATATACTATATATTATTTTAAAATGAATTAATTGTGAAACAACACAAATTAATTAAATAAAAATTACTTGCGCACGCCGGGATTTGAACCCGCGACCTTCGGATTCGTAGTCGAGAGTCTTACCCCTCGACCATGGAGGCCGTCATATAAAAAAGAATCCATAATTTCTTCTCGTGGTCCAGTTCTCTTCGGGTGGGCACAGCTTTTCAGTCTTTGTTGGCTGAATGATACATATATAACTCATAGCTGTTACACATTTATTTATTTAAATAAATAAAAAATATTTTGTATAAACCAATTAATTTTATTACAAATGACACCACATAGTAATTTTACATTTATTGAACAAGTAAATATATATATATATATATATATGTACATTTTAATATTAATTACTATGTAATTTTGACATTTTTAGAAGATGTATATTTATTATGTATAGAATATTTTCTTAGTCCTCGCTAGGAGACTCCGTACTGAGGCGAACTTTTTTTAAAATACTTGTCAGTCCCATTTCTGATAATTCCATAATCCAAGTTTTGCTGAACTTAATGTAAGTAGGTAATAATTGATTTAATTTGTTTGATACTAGGTGTGAGTTTGTTGAATAACGTTACAGATAAAATTTAGAGCTTCTTTGTCTAAAGGTAGTATTACACTTAGGTACATTTATCTTGTCTACATTAAACGAAACAGTCGTTGTTAAGTTCCTCAACTCCGGATCCGGAGTTCTCGGTGGTGAATCCCGGTCTTGACTTGCAGGGAGGAAACACAGAGGCTGGAAAATCATTTCACAGCCAAGCTATTCAAAACAAGAACGACCTGTTCTCATGAGACAAATTTTAAGGTATTTGCGGTTAAAATGTTGCTTGAAATGGCTTTAGCCGTGTTTGGTGACCTGATCTAAATACCTAACCTTCCTGATCTTCTTCCCATTCTTTTCAGCATCACAACATAATCTTTTCCTTAATCTCTATTCACGTAATGTGTATATAATGTAATGTGTATATAATGTAATGTGTATATAATGTAATGTGCACGTAATGTGTATATAATGTAATGTGCACGTAAAGTGTATATAATGTAATGTGCACGTAATTTGTATATAATGTAATGTGCACGTAACGTGTATATAATGTAATGTGCACGTAATGTGTATATAATGTAATGTGCACGTAATGTGCACGTAATGTGCACGTAATGTGTATGTAATGTAATGTGCACGTAATGTGTATGTAATGTAATGTGCACGTAATGTGTATATAATGTAATGTGCACGTAATGTGTATATAATGTAATGTGCACGTAACGTGTATATAATGTAATGTGCACGTAATGTGTATATAATGTAATGTGCACGTAATGTGTATATAATGTATTTGTAATACATAATTAAAACTGAAAGCATTATTGTAATATTTAGTTCTTCAGGTGTATTACCTATTATAAATACGAGTATGTATGTTGTTATTCATTTATATATTGATAAAGTAAACACTTCCTTCGATCTTTAATGGCGTTCCGATTATGCCACGGTTTGCACCCGACTATTCCTCGCATCCCCACCCGACGCAGCGCGCACGTGTCCGGCACGCGGCACTTCAAGTGGGACGCCCCATCTTGCATACAGAAGTTAGTCGAGCAAAGGTCCTTAAGTCTTTTATACAATCAACGATCAATGATATAAGGATGGATGTGAATTGATGATGATTGCGGGGTTTGAATAATTACAGCGCAAAGGGTTCTTTCAGCTCAGGAAATATTATTATTGACTCAGAGAAAGAACATCTTTTCGGAGAGATGGGAATACTCGGATGGCCACCACATTTATAGAACAAATCGGTGAGTGCAATACTCTGTCTGCCATATAAAAAGAATACATCTAAATAATTACATGAGGTGTAAATAATATATTTAGCACTTATGCTACGGTGGCTTGAGGGAAATTCTCCATTTATGATGTAGGAGCGCGCCCTGCCACTGGGCAATGGCCTGGACAAGAGTGTTTTCCGATCCCCGGTAGCGCTGTCTCGTCCCGGCTATTCTGTGGCGCATCAAAGCAGCGAATCTATGCACCCTTCCCTCTGCGAACATCTGCGAGGCGCTGCATCGCCAAGGGAGGCCGAACAGCGCCCTGTAGGCGTGGTTATATTGTACTCGGAGTGTATCCATGACGCCTTGTGTATATCTTGATATAGGACCCGTCTTTTTTATTTATTTATATCTATATATTATACAGTAGCATTTTACATAATATATTTATTTTTAAAGTATAATAAAGGTGCTTTGTAAGGAGTATAAGGTAGGTTTGAAGAGGAGATACTGCGAATGTAGTGTTATATGTGTTATGACCACCTCACTAGGAGAACCTGTGCTGAGGTGTTCACGTGGATGTGTTAAATGTGATACAAGTATTGATGTGTATTAATTCGTTTTGTTTTAATGTTTTAGTTTTGCTATATATGTTAAATGTTAATTAGGCATAGAATTTGAAGAGAAACACATTTTTCGTTTTGTTTTGGTAACAGTAGGCAATCCTTAAAAAAATAATAAACATGTAATTATAGATACTTTCGACTAAGTTTGATAATATTAAAGAATATTACACGGGAAAAGAGAGAATGGCCTATCAAGTAAGTATAATAATTTGTGTATTGGGTTATGTTAGCTTTGGTTTTATCATGTTTTGAATAACATGAATAAGTTTGATTGCGTAATACTTAAAGTGTTTTTGCCCGTGTGAGGTGTGTGCTATCGGGATATTCAGGGTTTTATTTGTTGAGGATCTGATTTTTATTGTGGTTTGAGGTTGTATTGGAACATGAAGTTTGTGTTGGAAGAGGTGTAATAATACGGATTTGACATAACTTGTCTTATTGTCATGACGTGTTTTGAAAATTTCACCAGAGTCTGTTCTACGTGTGTACAATTTAATTGTCAAATTCAAATGTACCTTCCTGCTATCAATATTAATATCCTAATTTACTGGCTACGAACTACGAAGGTATTGTTTCAAATTATTTTGTTCAATGATCATTAAATTTATCATCAAAATTTCTCCAGAAAAACTAACTTCTCCTTTTTTTCTAATTATATATTTATGCTATGTCCATGCCATTGTTTATATTCACATATATGGATATCTCTTTTTTAATTTTTTTTTATTCAATTTTGATTTGAATTACTGCATTTCTAAATAACATCTGTGTACTATAATGTATAAAAAGCCCAATTAAGGCGTAAATATGTATTATTTTTAATTTAAATATACGATTTCTTCAAAAGATTGGTATTCAATAAATTAATAAAAAATTACTTCAAGAAATTTCAATGTTATAGTTAAGGGGCACCTATGGTGTTTAGGTAATAATTATTATTCTGAATTTGAAAATCATATTTAACTAATCATTCTTTTGATATACGAGTATATACACAGTTTTAAAATTTTTTCATGAAATTACAACCGGTTTAAAATTAAACAAATTTGAAATCTTAGAAATTGAAAAAGTGTTAATAGTGAATTAAATATAATAAAAAATCAAATATTTTTTTGAAACAGATATCTCTTGAATTTATTTTCGTATTAATATTAATAATAAAAGTAATGTCTTTTTTATTTCTAATATAAATTTGTTATTCAATGTTTCATAATTTTTTTTTAATTATTACCTACTTTAATCCATTTTTGTTTATGTTGATAATTTGTATACTCTTACATTATTGTGTTCTATATTTATCATGTCTTGACATTATTATTTTTTAGTATTCTGTATATTCCTGATGAGGAAAGCTTGGCTTTCGAAACATGTTGATGTGTATATTTAATAAATTGGTGATTACAAAGTAATTTTTAGTAATTCGAGTCTTATTTATCTTTGTAAAAGTAAGCAGTTTTAGGATTCATTTCGTTACATTTGTTGTTCCGTTTTTCCAGTCAGTTCTTAAACCCTTTATGCCTTACCTTAGGATCACTGCCCACAACCTACATATAAATAATAATGACCTAATCTGCCATTTAGTGCTGTTTGTTACATTGTCAAATCTCTGCCCATAATAACCCCCTTTAGCGATTAAGTACCCACCGAACGACCCTCCCCAATTAAGAGTGAATTGTAACAACTTGCCCCCTATTATAGCGGACACTTTAATCTGTATCCTATTATCTATAATACATACGCATCTATCTTTAAAGTACCTACCCAACCTATCTATGGCTTGCGGTGGGGAGTCGCTCACTTGAATCGTTAGCAAATTGGCTTGTTGAATGGGGAAATATTCGTTTTAAGGGATAGATATGGTGGAGATGATTGCTTAAATTACCAAAAGTTTCACACAAAGCTAAGGGGTAGGCAGAGATGAT
>JAHDVE020000079.1:0-20694 GCA_022606495.2 Halesus radiatus
TTAATTAAAAATTTACCTATGCTGAAAATTCGTGTAAAATTCTGGTTTAATATCTGATGGAAGGCTTTTTATATTTCGTAGAGAGAAATAATTGGTGTGTTGACGCATTCTGGCATGAAATAAAACCGCTAATAATGTGTTGTGCGCATGTCTATGTGCCCGAAGAAATGTCAGTTTTGCTGACTTACTTCTTGTGAAATTGATCAAACATTTTTATATATCGAAATAATTTCTTGAAGAGATAAATCAATGACCTGTCTGTGATTCATATTTGCATTGATTGTTATTTTCAATAATTTTTACATAATTTTTACTCAATTCATTGGAATAACTTATTAAGGCTTATAAACCCCGTTGAAATATTAAAAATAATATTAATAAATATACGTAATGCAATATGAAACAGAAAATAAAAAGGTAACGGTCGCAACTGGAACTCGAACACAGATCCTCTAGTCTTAATCCTTAGTGGGATTGGCGTCTTTACCAATTGAGCTATTGAGGCCTTATTATTTTCCCTCATTTTTATTATTATTCATTACTAACGGTCTCCGAGGTTGAGTGGTTACGTTCATTGGCTACGAATCCGGAGGTCACGGGTTGAAATCCCGGCGTGCGCAGGTTAATTTTATTTGATTTAATAGTGTTATTTCACAATTTATTCTTGGGAAAAGACCCCCATTCAAAATCGAAACATTGCTTTAAATGGTTTTAGCCGTGTTTGGTGACCAGATCCGAATAGCCAGGTACTTCCCCACCTTCCTTCCCCTCCTCGATATCTTCAGCCTCACAACATACCCCAATTGGGGATGCCATAGTTTCCCTGGCTCCAGATGGTTGGGAGTTGTTTGGTGGACTCTTGTCTGATAATCACATAAAAAAATCATATTTCAACTTAAAATTATTAATATTACCCATGTTCAATATTTTTTTATGATTGCTGAACATTTTTACCGAACATATTTGCAACTTATATAGTGTCTCGGATATACCCATCCGATAAGACTAGAGGATCTGGGCTCGAGTCCCAGTTGCGACTGTTACCTTTTATTTTGTGTTTTTTTCTGTTTCGTATTTCATTGAAATTTGTCATTGTCTTCTTCGATGATTAGATATATTACACAAATTAGTAAACCATTAAAATATTATACATTTATTTGCGTTTTCGCATTATAACCTATATAAATATTTTCAAAACTAAATCTATTTTCAAATTTGTTCAAACTCAGAAGCACATCGACCGCCACAATCAGGCATTGTTTTTATTAAGTTGTACTTTACAAAGCTTTTCAGGTGCCGTAAAGCTATCATAAAAATTAAAAAAACTCGATAAATAAATACACATTATGAGTATCAAAGCCGTTAAGATGGTTATACGTTTATGTAAATTCTTGACAATAAATATTTGATATTATACTGTACAGGATGTATCAGCACATACTCGACAGACTTTAAGCGATTCCTGAGTTTATTTGAGGTGAAAAATGTACGTGACATTTAGCTATCCGATGGCATTTTTTTTTCAATTAAAAACAAAATTCCATCATACGCCGCTACTGAGTATAACTACTGAGCACATCACGTGATACATACTCCGTCTCGTTCTCCGTACAGAGGAGACAGAGCGCGTATTGCGTGATCCGTTTCAGTGTGTGGCAGTTCAATCAGTTCCGACGTCTGAGAGAAAAAAAAAATGACAACGGACGGCAAAATGGCATCTACAGTTTTTACTCCAAATATGCTTAGGAATCGCTGGTTAAAGTCTATCGGAAACGTGCTGTTCCATCCTGTGTATATATAGTACCTATCTACGTGACAAAAATCCCGTCGATTTCATAAACTAATAAAGTACATACAATATGATACGATATGCTGCGAATGGACCAGAGTCCCAAGGCCGCGCACTCTCGTTAATGGAGATTAATTTTAGATCGTGAACTTATTTATAGAACGTTGACGTATCCCGGTTTATTGCGCTCTAGTTGTCCCAATTTTTTCGGACAAGTGTTACGCCAATTCCGTAACAGCTTCGTCTGTCGTTACGATCACAATAGTAACAGTGTTACCCGAAGACAGTTCTAAAACGTATGATTTTTTTGCATACATCATGTCAAAAGTGTTATTCCACTTCATCAGAGATTTCAGTAAAAATGAAGAATATGATAGGGGGAACATTCCGAAAGGGGAAGACACCCAATTGGTTGGTTCGTCAATTAGACGTTGGTTTACGATATTTGTAACCCTAACGCGTTCTCCGTCAGTCCGTCAAATAACGCAAGAGAGATATCAACAGTGAACATGTTTCAAGAAGTTTTGTTTAAGAAAATATATTTTTTTTAAACTAGACTATTTTAATATGGTTTATAATGTTTTTGATACGCATTTTTCGACATAAGAAAAATTAATAAACATCAACACAGACATAACCACTCTACAAGAAGAAGAAATTAAATACTACCTCCCCCACCTCCCTTTCGAAAGAAAACAAAATCGCAAAACTCATTACTATATAGAGCCATAAAGATCTTCCAAGAAATACCGACCAATATAAAAGAAAAGGAATATTGTTTTGACATTTAAGCAAGAAGTGACGAAATACTTTAAGTTCAATTTTTAATACTGTAATTTTTTAAAGTTTGATTTATAATTCTCAATTCTATATTGTGACTTAAATTGTAAAAATGTTTGTGTAGTTTTTATGTTCATATTAGAATACATGTAACCAATGTACATGTGTTCTGTTTTAAGTTAAATAAATAAGTAAATTGATTTAATAAATCAACTTTACATGATGAATTATTTACTATTTTATGTTTGAAATTAACGACCGTTGTAATAGATTCGCAAGGAAGGAATTCGAATAATGACATTAGTCATCTTTCTTACACATGTGGGCAAAAGGCATAATGCTGGTTTTTTTCCTACATTTTTATCGCTTATTAAATTTGGTCCGAAAGTGAATTGAATATTGTGTTGTATAGCATACAAAAAACGGTATGAAACATGAGCAACACTTCAGCATAAATGTGTAAGAAATGTTTAAAGGAATTTCAAGCATGGCCGTTTACTTTTTTTTCTATTTTCATCGGGCGTCTTTTCCCGCTGTGGTGGGGAAAGATGGCTTGAGGCTACGCTTCAAGTTTTTTTTTTTTTTTCGTTTTTCTCTACATTAGCATGATTTATAGACATAATATAGCAAGAGCTTTGTTAATAAACGTTTTTTTTTTACTTTAAGCCTAGTATTATTAATATTTTACGTTGGAGGTAGGTACCGTTAAATCCTCTGCAAAGGCACCTTCCCCCAGTTACAGTGAAAAGAATACACTGGAAAATTTTACGGGTAAAAAATCTTTAAAATATTTTATTGGTAAACGGGCACTACGGCATAGTGGTATGTCGGCACACTTTCGAAAAGTGATTAAGAAATAAGTTGGTTAAATAGGTTAGGTTAGTATAGGTTTTTTTAATACTTTTATTCACTTATCTTTTTAAAAAAGTGTGTCGATTTATCACTGTGCCGAATTGTCATGAAACCGTTAGTTCCTGTAGCAACATTACTTAAAATAATACTCTCTCCGGTTTCATAACAGCCATGTCTTATATGTACAATATAAACATTTGTTTTATTCGAATAAACCAATCTACAAATAAATACTATAAATTTATTTCCTTAATGTGTTCTTGTGTATTCTTCTTAATTATAATTATTCCCAGGGTGGCGTTTACACAACCTAAGCAACCCAACTTACAGTTGTGTATTGGCGGAAGTTATTAACCTTTCCCTTACGGTGCTAAAATAAAAACGCGTGTTCCCGTGTTGGGTGTCAGAACACAATAAAAAAATTTGCGATTTTTAATCGGAAAAATAAGAAAATTCATAGCTAAGTAATTTTAATTGAAGTAAAAAATTATAATAATTGAGATTTATTTGCTGAAAACATAAAAAAAACATCTGGCAACGCTCACGGAACGGGCATAAGTCCACTCCGGTTTCAAGCCCGAGATCTACTGCCGCTAGCACGCCTCTACGCCTCGAAGGAAAAAAACACGATCGAGAACATCGAGCTCCTCGCGCTTCTATAGTCTGCAAGAGTGTGATGCGAATATAGTGTCGCGCTTCCCGCACACTTTTCACGTATTGTTGAGACCCACTGTCTAGGCACTCACAGCGCTGTTATACACGAATTTGTTTCAGATATTCACAAAATACCTTCGATGTACCCGATAAATTCTGATTATTATTAATATTATTTTTTAAATAAATGCGTAAATATATTATGGAGGAATAACTAAAATCTGAACATTGTATTTATTATATTTGTAAAGATATTGATGGATATTAGAAGCAACGTGTAGAAGATACCCATCGCAGGGAAGGGAGGGTTAATAAAGCCATGGATATATTAATGACCATATGAACTATAATATAGCTTGCGTTTTGCGTGTTGAAACACATTAATTTAAAATCGTTACAAGCAAAATGTATACGATATTTTGTCCGTTCCGAAAAAAATTATTAATTATAATTATTCAATTTTTAATAAATAATTATTTTTATTGATATTTAAAAAAACTCATTGTAATATTTATTCACCGAAACAAAAAAATCTGATATTCATCCGACACACTGTCTAGTTTGCAATTGTGTTCGCGAAGAACTTCGTAATCATAAAAAAGATAGCTGCCAATAATATGGGATAAAAAATGGAGAATAATATTAACAAATCTTGAATTTGAGATATGATATCGATGAAGATGACATAAATTGAACTGGTCTCATTAGCTAAGTTGGTAAAGCGGTTGCCCTGGATAGGCGGAGGTCCTGGGTTCGAGTCCCAGATGCGAATGAAATCTTTTTATTTTCTGTTGGTTTTTTTTCCGGCTTCGTGTTTCATTTAGGTTATGTTAATATTATTTTCTTCAATAATTATGATTATATTGACATTAAGGGGCCAAATATAAATAAACATTAGCTAAAAATATTCAAAACTTTAAAAAAGCAAGTAAATTTACAAAATCGTTTAATCTTTAAGGTTTACATCTACGTATACTTCTCTATAAAACGTCTGTAGTTTTATTTTATTTTTGTGGATGGCCACTTTGGTTTTGTTGTACTTTTTTTATGCTGAACTTTTTGTACAAAATTTTGTAAATGTATTATTACTATAAATCTTTGTCTGTTGTTTTATGTCATTGTGTTATTTCTACTTCAGTTTTGTATCTTGCTATATCACTTGTGCAATGTAAATTTTTCTCTCGTCCCGAAAAACTCATGGGATTGCTACATAGCAAGACAAAAAAAAATTAAATACTAAAGTTAACGAGAATAGAATTACTTCGAGGGTAGCATTTCCTTATTGCATTAATTAAGCTGATATTTACTAAAATCAAAGACCCATCTAACATTACCAAGTATTCAAAATAAAAGTAGTGGATTCAAACAAAGTATTTTGTAGCATGTTCTGCTTTTACCGTTCGTCTACGAAGGAAGAATACGTATGTGTTAGACAAGCTTTAAATAATTAATAAGAGCTTTATAGTGAGGGTTAGAATACACTGTTCTTGCGTTCAAGGCTCCTTTTTTACGGAAACAATAGCTACCCGCGTCGCTATGGAAACTAGAACCTACTAATATCGCGCTGGAAGGAAAAGCGATTTATCTGCAGACTTAAGAGTTTAATGGCTCGGAAGTTAGCGTTACAAGACTAGTTAAAGCTCTTGTTAATTACGGGAATGTTTAAAGATAAAAGAAACCAGTCTAGAAGAAAAACATTTATAGAATGAAAGAAAAAAAAAATACCAGATGAAAGTGAAAACTTTCACAAACGATAAGTGTTTCAGTGAAAACCGATTGTTTAATTTGTTAACGGAGGCACAGAAAGAATTATATCCTTTCTGTGTACATTTTAGGGCGAGCGATGTTAAAATACTTTTTATAGAAAATTTATAAGATACTGTTTTGGAATCAGCCGCCCAAAGTTAAAAGCTTTTTCCATTTTCCTATTTCAATATGTCAATGATAAAACCGACAGTACCATGTTTAAAAATAAATGTTTTTATTTTATTTTGAATTAACAAACTGAGCGCTTTATATTGGAGAAATGGAAAAAGCCTGTTTTGGAAACACGTTAATATCTGAAGACAAAAAAAATATTTAAAAAAGAAGGATGAAAACCATGTACAATTTAATTGTAAATGTAAGATTATATATATTTTCTCTTATTTGGATTATGTTACAACCAAAACGTCTTTTACAACCTAACCTAACCTCTATTTATGCACCTATACTATATCCTAAAATCTAACATGTATATAGCATTTATGCTCCTAACCTCTATTTATGCACCTATACTATATGCTAAAATCTAACATGCTTATAGCACTTATGTTTCTCACATCTATTTATTCACCTATACTACATGCTAAAATCTAACATGCATATAGCATTTATGTTCCTAACCTCTATTTATGCACCTATAGTATATGCTAAAATCTAACATGCATATAGCATTTATGTTCCTAACCTCTATTTATGCACCTATACTATATGCTAAAATCTAACATGAATATAACATCTATGTTCCTAACCTCTATTTATGCACCTATACTATATGCTAAAATCTAACATGCATTTAGCATTTATGTTCCTAACCTCTATTTATGCACCTATAGTATATGCTAAAATCTAACATGCATGTAGCATTTATGTTCTTATATTGATTTTATTTCAACTATTATTTTCTTTCTCCATTTTTATTGTTGTTTACATATTAGGATTAAACTTACTTTATTCTTTTTTAAACATTTGGTTAACTTTAAAAAAATTATATACGAGTATATGTACCTGCGTCTATCTCGATCAATCCCTTAGGCGTTATGTTTTATAAAAATAAATAAATAAAATAATAAAATGAAATAAAACAATAAAATTCGATAGTTATTATAAAATATCAACAAATGTATTAGTTATCGAAAAAATATTGTTTTTATCGTCTCCGTGTAATGGCATAATGTATTCTCACCTAAACTTCTAGAAAGGTAATGTGGATATCATAATCTTCTCACGTTTCTCAGAATACCCACTATAAATTTTTCAGACACGAACTTAAGTTAAATATTTGAAATTACGGTAGCAGAGAGTGCCTAAAAAAGTTTATAATTGGAACAGAATCGCGCGCTTCTCTGTAATTATTATTATTAACGATCATACTCTAAATTTGGCAACTGTATTTAAAAAAAAACGGACTTCACGTTATGTACGTTTGAATTACAGTAAAATACGAAATGCCAACCTTGAAACTTTCAGGTTTTATCAACCTACTATCTAATAACAGATAACATAGATCAAACACAGTATTATTTTATGAGTATGTCGTGTTTTCTCGTACCAACCTAACCACTTTATCATGGCATCGATACTGTGACAAATTCGCACCTAACCACTTTTCTATATTATAATTCAGTCGTAATTTTATTTTATGAAAATACAATATAGGTATTATGATTGAATTTTACGCGAAACAACAATTTTTTTTTTTAAATCGCGATTTCATAGTCCATACTCTTTGACACTGAATTTTTTTTTAAATATAAATGTTTGCCCACATTTTTATGTAGAACAGGATAGAATAAATAAAACAAATTTCATAGTTTGTCACTGTACCTCACCAAATAAAGAGACTGGCTCTTATGCTTTATGTGAGACTTACGCTTGCTAATATCACTGTTTTCGTTGCGTGGTGTTATTGAAAAAAGGTTAATGAGAGAATAGGTTTCGATAATAGCACAATCTGATGAGAAGTTCTATAAAAATTACTTATATTAGAAATTCAATAACCTATGTTTAAGGACGAGTACAATGTTTAGCTTTGCTTTAATTTTTTAATATCATTTATATATTTTTCTTAAATTTCCATGGATAGTTAATTAAAATGTTTGATTCGGGAAAAACAATAATTAATAAATTAATAACAATTACTTTGTTTAAAGCACTGTGGTTTAAACAAAGTAATTTATACTAATTTATTAATTATGCCTCCACAAAGTGATTACGCATCATTTGAAGAAAAAGAAAAAAAAATGATATGGTATTAAAATTTGATTCTGTATTGGGATCTCATTAATAACTTACTTTCAATTTTTTTAATGCAATTTCTTTGCAGATTGGGATAATTGTAGTTTTGGTGTACAAGTTTTCTACTTTTGGTACTTTGAATGTTATGAAAAGCGTTTTGGTGAGAACGTGAAGTTTTTTCAAAATCACTATGATTATTATTATTGGAATTACTTAAGGGTGACTACTGACTGAGTTATCTTATGGTCCTTTCTAACCAATAATTAATATTAATAATCACCATCCTCAGCACTATTAGGGGAATAGTGAGCCCCACTTCTGGGATCTCCCTCTAGTTCCTTATATCCATGGATCCACCTCCCAGCCATCTACATTTAGGTCTCCGGACCACCCTTAGTCCAGGAAGGCTATTACTGTGTAGAAAAGCCTGTTCTGTGAGCGTCTACTTTGCATCTGTACTATATCGACAACCGTGACAGTATTTAATGATGTTACTAACGCATTGGACATGCATTTTCACTATCACATACCATTATTTTAATGCGATCGTTTGTTTAAACGTTCACGATGCTTGTATGAAAATTAAAGACAACATCATGGCACTTATCTCTTGTACTTACGACTGTTTATTACGGACATGTTATCAACAAATCGGTGAAACTTGAGGTGCTCCCAGTGATACCATTTGAATTGGCCATTTGATCCAAGTAAACAAGTTGTGTGTAATACGCAATAGCCGAAAATTGCGATCTACATAACGTAAACGTATTGTACAGTAAAGGTATAATTATAGTTGATGTATTCAAAGTGAATTCGTGGATACGTTAAAGCCAGATATAAACACTTCATACGTTATGAAGAAATCATTGTATTACGTATTAACTTACAGTACATCGTAAATCGGCATTATCAATGGAAAATGTGTTACGTCGAGTTTATGAACATGCGCAGACGAAGTGAAAAAAATTATATTTTCATGCTCAACGAAACGAAACTAACCTAACATAACCTAACCTTGTTTGAACGAATACAGTACAGACGATCGTAGCATTTTTTATATTTCTGATTATTTTTTTGATCGTTTTTTTGTATTTCTTAGGAATTAACTGTGTAATAATTTCTAGATTTTACTTTTATCTACAGACAAGAATTTGACACAGAAGGTGCAAATTCGGTTCCCACGCAATGTTGTGACGATTGTGTTTGAGGGGCTTGGAACATAGATAAATAAATAAATTGGTAATCATCGGAGAACATACTAACGAACCTCAAATGAATCATGAAAGCGTAAAAGATATTGAAAATGAAAAAGCATCATTCACATCTTGGAACCAAATTCCCGATTTAATGATGTTTCGATTGAGATTTGTTAATATTATCTTCTTCTGTGATTAAATATTACAAAGAGGTTTATAAGCTTCAATGAATTATTGCAAATGAATTCAAAATTACTTTATATTTATCACTTCATTAATAAATATATCAACATGTTTCATGTGTTCATTCTTAATTTTTAATTCATTTATTAATAATGACGCCACAAATTGAATACCGATCTTTTGAAGAAATTATGAAATAACTAAGTTTTCCGTAAAGTTTTACAGTTCTGGTGAACGTGGTAAATAATAAAGTGTAGTTTCAACACCTATAGACTTGTGCCAAAACAGATGCCGATGACGCGTATGTAAATCTGCGTACGAGGAAAAATTGTGAAAAACGGAGGAAATCTTCATATAAGAAAAGCAAATCAAGGTCAGCATCCCAGGTCCGCTCTAACAAATAATTTTGCCAGCAGTATTTTTACAACTGCGTTAGTGTGACGTCATTTCAATTTAACGGCATGGGAGCAAGGTCGAATGACACGCCAATCACTTGTATCTTTCGTACACGGTACAAACGACCCGTTCTCCTGCGGAATATGTCCCGATTTGGGTGGTTAGAAAAGTTTCAGATACCAATTGATCGTTATAGCTGTAGAACGACTTGTATGGTTTTCATTTCACTACTCCCACAATACTGGCATTTTTCAAATACAAGCTCACTCCTTCCTCTCTCACCACAGTGTCCCAAGGGATGACATAGTGCGGAGAGTTGAAATGATTGAATGATTGAACACGAAAACATTACACGACAGAAAATAAAAATGTTTCGCATCCAGGGGGGTGTGCCACCAAATTGAGGTGACTTTCCTGACCAAATTTGGAAGAATTTTTTTTTTTAGATTTCCAATATTTAACATAAAAATATAAATCAATTAAACTTATTGAATCGTATATACCTGAAAGTAATATTTAAACACTGAAGAAAATAGTATTAACAAATCTCAAGCCTTATATTAGCTTTTTAACTTTTTATTTTCTGTGTCTTTTCCGTTTCATATTTGATTGAGATTTTTTAATTTTATCTTCTTCAATGATGAAATAAAACTTTCCAAATAACTGAACCAAGCAAAATGGTGAACATAGATTTTCGTCGTTTCCATTCAAGGACTCTTACATACTGGTCATGTTTAGATAATTATGAAATATTATTTCATGTACGATTTATTGTTGTCTTTTATATTTTTATTATATTTATTTAATATTTTCGCAGATTTTTTTTTAGTAAGATTCTTACGAAATATTTATGCTTTGAGTTTATTGCGTGTGTTTTTATTTTATATAGATGTATATTTATATTTTTTGTAACGTTACCTTAACAAATTTAGGATAAGGTTTTGAATAACAAGAGTTGGACAAACTACAGAAAAGTGGTTTATTGGGACTTTTTGCATTATGTTTTTTGTAATTGTCTTAAATTAATAAAAAAATTTAAAAAAGGTATTAACTGTCCGGAGTCAGTGAGAGTAGAGCATTGCCAATTCGAGTATGTTGGGAGGTTGAGAAGAGTAGGGAAGGGAAGGAGATGGGGACAGGAAGGTTGGGAAGTACCTAGCTTTTCAGATCTGGTCCAATAGAACATTTAGATTCTAATGCTGGGAGTATCTACCACTCTACCAACACAGTATGCAAGTATTAAACCAGTTAACACCACACAATTAGGAAGCGCACGTAAAGCGTTCACCAATTTAATATTTAACAATTGACGCTGAAAATATCACACCGAAAAATACAATTGTCGATTCGGTTTGTAACTACGCGACATGTTCTGTATTATATTTCGCAGGTTTATGGCGTATTCCAGTGAAATCTGACAATACTGGATTGTTTTTATAAAGGTCTACAGTTTTATCGTACCGTGATCTATTGAAAGCCGTGCAAAATACCGCTATTTCGGTTTTAATTATGTTTTGGCCAAAATCAAATTATTTCTCTTTATCGTTTGCTTGTTTTTGTGTACCTATATCGTATGGCCGGTGCCACAAGTTTTTTAAATCTGTAATGTTTTAAATTTCTACCATAGATATTGTTTCTAATAAAACACGACATAGTCGAACATAAAGTACTCGAAAAATCATTTAAAATAATTGTCATTTCAGAAATCGATTAAATTGATATAGTAAAATGAAATCATTATTTATTTAACTTTAACTTTGTTTACATCACTTTTATTTGGTATATACTTTTTCCGACCGGGTTTAGAGACTTCACGTAGCTTCTTCAGGGCAGTATAATATGTGTATACTAAACTATGATCTAAGATACACATGTATTATAGATTGATAAAAACAGGCGAGTGAATGGCCAATGGTGGGAGGGGAGCAGGTGTCGGACCGGGAATGGAGTAATCGGGCTTTTATTTCAATTTATTTGATTATTAATAAGTCTACCATTAGCTTTCCTTATTTCTATTGCTTCTAAGTTATTTAGTCGAATGCCTATTCCATTTTTATGCAGTAAACTAGTGCCTGTATTTTAATTGAATGTGTGATCTGTTTCTAAGAGGTGGTTGGCAAATTCCGAGAACCCATTATTATTGAGACATCTTTTACGTGTAAATAGCCCTCTCATTTGGAATAAACTTCCCCCAGCTCTTACTAATATCCATAAAAAACGGGTTTTAAAAACAAACTTATTTAAAAAATCCTACTGTCTATAAATTTTTATTTCTCTTCAATTTACTATAAAAAGTCATTTCCTCAAGCCTCCGATAGTTGTTTGGTTTCGGTTTCCTCGGATAATATATATTTTTTAATTTTTATGTGAAGTCAGTTATTGCTGAACATAACCCGACTCCTGTCTTAAAATGTTACCATTTTTGTAGTATTATTCTGAATGTATTATTTTATATAGCCGTGTATATACTGTACAATATTTTTTATTTTATTAGATGAATATGCACCTAAGGAGTACTGTAAGAGTAATATAAAGAATAAGTAAGAATGTATGTAATATGTATAAATAAAATAGAATGTATAAATAGAATGTAAAAGTAGCACTGTAGGAATACCACTGAATGGAGTTATTTAATCATTGTTTTAAGTTTATTTATAGTAAAGCGCACTTGAAGTGAAATAACACAAAACTGCGCTATATAAATGCTTTGTTATTATTATTATTATCTTAAGTGTTATTTTACCGGATATTAACATTATGCGACGTTTTGCCAAATAAAATGCGGGGCAGTCATTACATTGAGGTGAGTAAATACCCGAGTTACCTAAAATATCTATTTACTGGAGAAAGGTCATAATATTAACATCAATAACGGCATAAAATGAATGAGAAATACTTTATAAATAATTAGAAGACTTCGTTTAGACCGCTGTTTTTAATATATAAATAACTACGTGTTCCAGAAGTAAATATTCCCTCATAAGGATAAACAATATCCTAAAAATGACAAGTACGGATAAAAATTAACAAATTGATAAATTACAGACATAAACAAAAATTAACAATAAGTGATTAAAGTGACGACACTGGAATGAACCCAAAAGAGTGTAGCATCCGTAAGTAACAACCCGCATTAGAGATTATGTATTGTATTGTTTACATTAAGGTTTTTGTCGGGAATGAAAGCATATAGGGCGACATCTACATTTTCAACACCACTCGTAAACTAGAATATTTGTGTGAGTAGGATTTTGTAGGAAAGGAATGTAATGGGGTCATCGTTAAAATAATGTTTTTTGCCCACTGAAGAGATATACTCATAAAAGTGTATTGAGGGCGTATCTGTGCGCCCGAACAAAGATCAATGAGGTTGTCTCCTACAGAGGTAATTTCGTGTAATTTATGAATGTAACATACTAATTAAATCGTACTGGGAACAGAACTTAGAGCATTTTAAAAAAATATCAAATAATACCGAAGATGTAAGTCGTCACAAGCGTGTGACGTCACGGTTCATAAAATGACTGGTGCGGCCATAGATATTGGCGCAGGAGTATCAGTTACTCCCATTTGAATTGAGAATTGAACTAAATTGTAATTCGTGACGTCACGGGAATAAGTTTTTCCCAAGTTCACTTTAAGAGCTTACAACTTCTTTATTTTGTTTTACTTCGGGTGAAAGTATTCATACATTTTAAAATATTGTAACTTTTCATAAATAGATAATCAATTTCTTTGATATCTCGAGGGCGAAGTAATCCAAAAGTCTTATGTAAATTGATACCATCAGTGTTTTTTTCAAATCAGTACAGGTGCATTAAATGTCTAGAAATTTTCTTTTCAGTGTTTGCATCTATATAGGTACCTATTTAAAAGCTTCGTAGCTCTTTGAACAATCACATATTTTATTACTTAACATATATAAGGACAGTTATCTTAAATGAAAAGTAGAAAATATGTTGGTTATTGTTTTGTTCCTGAAGCAGCTAAACCTCTCAGACGGTGAAAATCGAACGTATTTTCAGTGTGGATTTTGTTAGGGCAAAATTATTTTGAGTGGACAATAATAATTCAGTTATGAATAAAATTGAGTATTGAAATGTCCACAGAAGAATTGTTGAAGAATTCTTATATATTATTTGTTTAACATTTACAATAAAAACAAAGAAGTCAAAGCTTAATCGCTTTGTAACAAACATTAATTCTTTTAACAAAGTATTCTACGGAATTGATTAATACGGATTTATCTATATTAGTATATAAAAAGGGTAATGTTCGTAGGTGTATCCGCTCAAGACTAAACTGGACCGATTTTAGTGTTTTTTTGCAAAATGAACGCGGGGTTGGGGTAGGGTTGGGGTAAGGTTAGGGGTAGGGTTTGGGGTAGTGGTAGCAGTAGGGTTAGCGTCAGGGCTAGGGGTAGAAGTAGGGGTACGGGTAGAGGTAGTGGTGGGGGCAGAGGTAGGGGTAGCGGAAGCTTTAGCTGTAGCGGTAGGTGAAGGGATCGGGTTAGGGTTAGGGGTAGAGTTAGGGGTAGGGTTTGGGTAGTGGTTTGGGTAGTGGTAGCAGTAGGGGTATCGTCAGTGGTAGGGGTAGAGGTAGGGGTGGGGGGAGAGGTAGGGGTAGGGGAAGCTATAGCTGTAGCGGTAGGTGTAGGGATAGGGTTTTAGGGGTAGAGTTAACACATCACAATTTCAAAACATTACTCCAAACCATTCATAACCCCGGGTAACGCCGGGTACTTCAGCTAGTAATTTTATAAAAATGATTTCTGAACAAAAAGTAGAGAACTTACGAACAAACTATTTATTACGCAGAACTCCAATTAATTACGTTATATCAATAAACCCTTATTTTTACAATAGGAGCTCGCTAACAATTCTGTAAAAGACTTCGTAAAAGAAGAAAAAAAAACGTGAATATTTCTAATTAATTAATATAATTGTTAAAGGAATCTTCTATCTATATCGAGCGACCGGAAACAATTTCGACGAAATTTCAAAGGAGCATTCACTAGAAGCATTCAACCCCCCTACCATTGAAGCTTGAATAAGCAAAAGGGGAGGAAAGTCGTATATTTTCGAGAAGTCTTCAAAAACTAATTCACTTTTTACCTTGTTTCTTAAGAATTTCATTTGGTTATCGGTTCAATCATACTTAAACTATCCCTATACTAAGCTCTGGATTTATTCACGACGTAAAACCAGCCCCGTCGATAACCTGTGGCATAAAGTGGCTATTGAAACAAATATAAACCAAATCTATTGTCTAAGGAAACTTCTCAGAATAATTTTAAAAGTATGGTTCGAGAATTTTACAGAAGACTACACAAAAAAGGCAAAATCCTTGCCAAGAAGTATTGAAGCGGTTATTCGAAATAAAGGAGTAGGAACAAAATACTGAATTATTTATATTTCTAAAAATCTTTATGTTACCTTAATGGTACGTATTTTTAAAAATAATAATACGTGGGTGGATAAAATATTACATTATTCGTTTATTTTTCTAAATTATGTTATGTAATTTTCTAAATAGAAATACATGAGAGAACATAAATCTGTGCGATTTTTTTAAATTTCCAAATTTGTTATAGATTCGTTTTAAAGTGTATGTCTTTATGACACGAAATGTAAACTTATCAATAAATAATGTCAACATCTGATATATTATAAATAAACTCATATTTTAAGGCTGAACACAAACATCTGCTCGCTACTGTATTTTTTATTGGCCACCTGAAATTTGATAAGAATATACACTTTAACATCAAGTCAATTGATGGATAACAAACAAAATGTAATTTTCGTGTTTCGGGGGTATTGTTAAAAAAAAGGTAAAACATGCATTTGTAGATTTGTAGAACATTCCTGGATTACGAATAATCTGAATATATTTGAAAATCTCCAACAACCATGGCAGTAAGCGAAAGATATTGCTTGTATCGTGATGGAGGATTTAGCTAGCCAACGAATTGAACTCACGACTCCTGGGTTGGGACTCAGACGCGATGCCAATGTATATATATATAATTTTACATGTGAAGAATCAATAAATAAATACAAAATATTATTTCCTCCACACATTAAGGCACGAAAAATTGTTGTACTGAATATGTGTGCAAAAGCACGATTGACATATTTATTAATCAAAAGAGACGCATATCCTGGAGGCCTATTCTCGTTTTTTTTTGAAAAATTCCCTTTCCTTTGTCTTCTTAGGCTTAAAGACTTTTTGTTTAACTGCGGTTTCGGATATCTCGGATGTTCTGTCAAATGTCATTCAGCGAACGACATTCATTAAAAATATCAATATTTGCATAGTTTTAACAAAAGAAAAACTCAGTATTAAGCAACTTACCAATGTAATAAACAATGTTAATTTTTAAGTTAATAATGATTATTATGAAATAACAATTTTAATTATATCTTAACAACGTGACAGGTAAAAACAATCCACAGCGGTATTGATAATATAGATATACCACCACAGATATGTAACTTTTAGAAGAAGTGACAGAATAATAATGTCATTACTATATAGTGAGGTAGGTACCGTTTTACAAAACATAATTCATCGTTAAAAGGCGAATTTATGCTATTTAAAAATTATAATTTCTTCCAACGATTGGTATTCACTTTGTGGCGTTATTATCAATTAATTAATTTTTAAAAAAATTAATAATAATTAATTCCTTAAAATGCATTATAATGTAATGAATTTGTTTTAAAAAGTTTTTTTTAAAAACCTTGTGTCACTTAACGATATTTCATAATTTTCTGTTATCAAATAATCTCTTAACCATATGTTTTTTTAGTATGTCCCTCCGGAATTCTGTACTTAAACAAGAAGTTTTTAAGGCTAAGGAATATGATAACGAATTTTCCTAAAAAAGAACGAGAATAGGCCTCCTGGTTGACACTTGCCACGAAAAATCACCATCGAAAATGTATGAACAGCAGATGCTATCCGTAGCAGTATATTACAAACAAATTGCTTCTGAAAGGTCAAACTTGATATATTGGGATAAAGGTTGATGTATCACAAGATGGCGTGTGACCTTCCTTTAATATTACAATTGTGGGGAGGTCGGGGAAAAGATAAAAGGATTTCCCATTCTGCATTCTGCATAAGACGGGCAATTCATCATCGATAAAAACTGTAGATTTTCTTGATTAAATTTACCTACTTTCGCGTCTAGAAACGCCAAAAAAAATTGTATTGCATCCCACAAATATTACTTTATTTTAAGGTGAATACCGCACAAGAGTCCCAATTCCCAAATGCTCCCGACTGCTTGAAGCCAGTAGATCCACTGACGTCATAATTAATAGACTTGCCCTAACGGAAAATTTCGACGGCTGGAGGCAAAGGTCACGAAATACCAATTTTGGCACCAGGATAGTTCAATGCTGTCCACTTTTTGACTTCTCAATAAAATATTCGATTTTTGTGAACAAGTCGAACCTTTTTACTTATTTGCTGTTTTACTTAAATTGGCGGGACGACTCGCTCACCCCACGAATAATTATCTTTTTTTTTCAATTATTTTAACATTTTTAATTAATTATTACCTATTTTCTTCACTTATTGTTAATTTCTGTTCATGTTCGTAATTTGTCCATTGTTATTATTATTTTTCTGTGTTTATTGTTTATCTATTCTTGTCATTATTTCTCAGTATACTATAATATCCTGATGAGGGAAGCTTCGATTCCGAAGCATGTTGATATTTATATATTAAATTGTGGTTTATACAAAATATTTTTCATGGATTTTATTTAAAATTACACATAACTCCCTCCGAGATTCGAACCCGCGACCTCTGGATTTGTAGCAGAGGAACTCAACCAATTCAATTCAATTCGTTACAACAGCTCAGCTACCGAGATTGTCAAAGATAAAGGTAAATAATATTCAGAAAAATACTATGATTATACTCGACGGCCGACCTAAATGTTATAATGCTGGCAAAAAATCCTGCCTTGAACGATTTCGATCGCATAACCTCTAACGTTAGCTTATCGTTAAAACTGCCCTGTTGAGAAAATATTTTCCTCCCGGATTCTTATTCGAAAACATTTACTTTTATGGGGACTTTTATAAATTATTCCACACTGTATCTGCCCACACTTTTCCAATTCTTGTTCTTGTAGCAAAGGGAGAAAACGAATAGTTTCTTTCGATATCTCAATTTGTGTGAACGACTTATGCTTATTAAGGTGCTATAAAATTATCAATAAGAGATATAATCCAATTTCTTCAATGTAACGTATATATTCATACATATTATACGTACATGTTATCTCCTTTTCACCATTGGCAAGCATTGCAGATGACCAGGGGTAGGCTGCGATCTTTTTTATTGTAATTGACATTTCATATTTTGGTTGACTTGAAAAATACGGTATTTAACATAATCTTGTATTGATGATAATTACCGGATTAACAAATGAGAGAAAAAGATGGTATGTATTTTAGGATTGTTTTGTTAAAAATCTCACTAAATACGTCATCATAAAATGGTCTCATTTTCAAGGTAGGCACAGCATTTCAGTCTTTATGGACTGCACGCGACTGATTTTCACAAAGGCTATATTGATATGATTGTTTTACTCATAATCAATGACATTACAAACAAAATTAGGTGCCATTGTACACATATAGAAGAATTTAAGGAATTAAAGAATTCACTCGCTCAATAATTACAAGACAAGCAGGTGTTTTATTTGAATTAGATCCAGGGAGGAAATAGTGGAAAATATGGTAAAGAAAGTAACTGCACCTCGATGGCTTCGAAACTTCAAAGAGTTTTTAGATAATGTTATGTTTATTATTTTTTTTTAAAGTAGAACTTGCAGACAAGCCGCATATGGCAGCTTTGCATGACTACTCTTTTGTTTTGTTATTGTAAAAATTATTATAATAAAACACAATAAACAAAAAATAAATTATTGTAACATAGATCTACAAGCTTGGCGTTTTGATCCTCAAATATATTAAGAGTAACCTTAACCTAGGATCATAGTTTTGTTGAATACTGTTCGTCTGCCAATGACACATATCTAACTATGAGAAGATCATTTATCTTTTAAGACAATTTATGTCACATTCGGCGAGGGTACTTGTGACTTATTCTAATGTCAACAATTTTAACTATTTCGGAATATAAATTCTAGTAATGAACAAGACTCCAAATTAATGAAGATTTTATTAATAGTGAAATTACCTAGTTTTAATTGGTAATGGAATTTTCACAGACTCGTAAATTGAGATAGAAACAATAATTTTACCCCACAATAGTGTCATCTTAGAAAATTGATAGATGTTTGTATCTAAAAAAATTTCCATTTGCAAGTTCTTAATGGGACCGAACAAAGTAGGTAAAATAAATGAAAATTTTCTGGAATATGATAAAGATAAAAGCTTGTTTTTATTTCGACATGTTTAACTTCTGCTGGGTATCTACCTATTTTGTTTCAAAATTTGCGTTGAAGCCCTATTCTCCTCCAAATACGTTATCAACGCGTGTCGGGTGACGTCAATGCTATGTTTAAATCAAAACATTATCATTACAGCATCTGCTGTGTGTGTTGTAATCTTTTATATTTGAAAACATCAAAATTAATTGTTATCGTGTAAGATATCTTACGAAGATTTCAATATTTTTTAATAAAATATTAAGCATATGATATCCCTTATGACGGTTGTGAATTGCCGGTAATTAAGCTGAATCGTAACTATGAAGCAAATTTATTTATTTCATGTCGTGAAAATGAACAGCATTTTCTCCCAAAATATTCTAGGTTAACGGAACTATTTTCAGTTCGCAAGGTATTTTCTATCATGAGCCATAGATATATCTACTTATATTAACTATAAAAAATAAAATAAGCGGAGCACATTATAATGCTTGATAGACGTTTTCAATACACTTACAGAAAATAGTGAAATGTGAATTAGAACACAAAAAATATATGAACTGAACTGAAACCGGTTGGTTCACACATAAAAATAAAAAGTGGTATTCAAACTAACTTATTTTATTTTAATTTATAATTATGTATCCCCACAAAGTGTTTGCTACAAGTGAAAAAAAAAATTGTTTGTTTTATCTTGCATTAATGAACAATGACATACCAAAACTATTTTATGTATTTTTTTATTATATACTAGCTGAATTACCCGGCGTTGTCCGGTGTTATGAATGGTTTGGAGGAAAATTTGGAGGTTGTAATATGTTACCCCTACCACTACCCCTACCCCTACCCCTCCCTACTCGTACCACTACCCAGCCCCATGTAAAAACTGTAGATTTGCCTAACAAACAAACAAACTCCGCCCGGATCGCTTTTCTTCATATACATATGTATAAGACAGAAGTACTAAATGTACAAAATAATTAAATTTACGGGCAGTTTACATGCGTTTTTGTGTTTTCAGCAATTGAAGAGCAATTCTTCGGACTTGAGGCGTACGCTCTCCCCAGCTATAAATAGCTGTGTTACTATGGTAACAGGGACAAGTCTAATCAAGACTTAACCGACTTATATGAAATGCGACAAGGAAGGCATAATAATTCAGGGATCCAAAACTAATTACACGTGTACAATGCGCTGGATTTAGGGGGACACAGTGCTGGAGTCGACAGACTTAAAATACTCAGGGTTCATCCTGTTAAATAGTCGATTGCTGGGAAATTAGGGTGATTTGTGGGATATTTTACTAATTTGTTTTGATTGTAATTATCTTTAAACGAACATTTATAATTTGTGATCGAGTAATAATGCTTAAATAATATGTGCAAATTCAAGCATCTATCTAAGACCAACGAAAGACCTACAAAAA
>JAHDVE020000080.1:0-32431 GCA_022606495.2 Halesus radiatus
TATTTTCTTTCAAACGTTAATCTTTAAAAGTATCTATCGATGATTAAAGAAAAAATGTGCAGTAATAATTGACTCCATCTAAAGGTAACTTCAAACTTGGCCAGTTTTTATACAACCGTTCGGGAAAGGCACTAGGTAACAATTCCGTACGTACAACTCCTGTCAGTTTTCATACAAACTAGGGTGGAGCAAATCGTATCTCGCTAAAAGACTAGATATAGGCGAAAGGTAATATTGTCAGCAGAAAATATTATGTTTTTTTATGAAGCAGCAAAATCTCTCCAACAGTAAGTGATCTCTGGCTTCATGAAATTTGGAAAGCGTTATCCGTCAGGAATTTTATGCTAACAAAACCAATTTTAGCTCAAAGTGTCATCTCTATAGAGACCTGAAAAATTCATGTAATTTTTTGGTAAAAGTGTTTGTATTTTTCGGTGAAATTCGCTTTATTTTTGGCGTAATTCAGTGTTGTTTTGGTGAAATTCGCGTTATTTTTGGGGAAAATTGGGAAATTTTTCAGCAAATCAGTAGTATTTTGAAATAAAAGTTATATTATGTTCCCTTTTTGATATTTTTCAAAAAAGGTTGTGAATTTTGTTTTTTTTTTTTAATTATATTTTGTGTTGTCTTTTTTACACTATTTTTTTTAATCGAAAAAAAGATGAGAGTACGCGGCGTTTTCGACATGGAGTTAGCTACGTTACATTTTATGGCTATTCAAGTTTGTCAAAACCATAGACAAAGAAATATTTAGAAGGTACAATATTACTTTCTTATTTTAAAATACCAGAAAATCACATGAAAAAGCCGAAAATACGAATTGTGCGATATTCGGAGTTTTCCCGTAAAAATAACGAATTCCGCGTAAAAATTCTTAATTACCGCAAAAGCGAAATTTTCAGGTCTCACCTATGCAACTTTGAAATATCCATTTAACATTTAAGACTGGTCGGTTGCCGAGTTGACAAACGAACAGAGTTCTCACCCAGGCGCGCCGGCTCAATTCCTCGGCTGGCTAAGTCCTCCATCTTTGCATAAGCAACATTTTCCGCTTTTAATGATGGCAGTAGGAGATATAAGTAGGAGATTATAAGGTTAATCGTAACCCGGAAATGTTTATCTTTAAATAAATTTTTTTATGCTATAAAACTGAGACAAAACATCAAGTTTTAAAATGTTCAATGATAAAAAGGAATGTTGAAATTCGGACGAAACCGGGTAGTAAAACCTCCTATTCTTCTTCAACAGCATTCTGGCATGCAGCTTTGAAAATAAGCCTCCGTCAATTTTTTTTCCAGATATGCCGGTTCTTGGAGGCTCCCAACCGAAGTCTGCAGTTCTCTTCAAATCGTCAGCCCATCTCATATACGAGCGACCTCTGCTTCTCTTTCCCAACCAAGGACACCATTCGATGATGCGATAAAGAATTCCAATCAAATTGTTATATTTTTTTAATGAATATTCACCTCGTAAATATCGGTGTTTAATTTTTTTTATGTCGTTTTTATGGAAAATCAGTTATTTGCAAAGTTAAAATTTTCGCTAAAATCGAAGTCTGTCAGCAGCACCATTTAAGAATCTAAAAGAAAACGTGGACTATCGCAATATATACCACCAAAGGAGGTGAGGACTGATAATTTAGGATACTGGCCCATATGGACCAGAGGAACAGATGCAAAATGCCGAAATGCGGTGGAATTTCACAATGTGTGAAAAATGTGGTCTCGTCCTAAGCTTTAATAAGAGGAATAATTGTTTTAAAAATTTCCACTCTTTATTTTTTTATACGTTTTTATTTTCCGTATATTTTGTTCGCCTTCTGCATGATTTTGCATATCTGCAACAAGCCATTTTTTATTAATAAAATCCACAAATAAACTTACATATTTTTAAATTATTTATCCGGTCATTTTCAACCTAATTTTAGTATAAAAATATTTTTACTTTTGAATTTGGAAAAATCATTCATTTAAGGGTTAAATATTCAGGATCAGCCTTTGTCGATTTATATGAATATATTTAGTTTAATATTTTACACCCTTATCGGTGGTGCCACGTGCCCAGCAAAGATAAAATAGTTGAGTCAGTAATAGCTATAACTGTCGATGACTACCTAACCACGTCTTTGTGACTTTGACAGCCACAAATCTTCTTTGATGGATATTACGAGCACGCGGTTATTGCAGAATCCAGCCATGTCTCAGGTGGCACATGTAATGGTCTAATTGGCAACACCGCAAAACAAAATAGCTTTTCGACTGTTTGCACATCTACCGTGAATTAGTATTAGACTGCAGTTGTTGTTGGATTGGCAACTTTGAAACCATTATGTCAATCAAAATAAACGTGATGTGGGAAGCAATATTATGGGATTTAAAAGAAAAATGGTTGTCACGTGATGAAGTTTGAATTGCATCATAATATCGGTATTCAATCGGCGTAGTTAGTTACGTATGTACTTCTTTTTAATGACATTTTCTCACGTATGGTGGAAAGGCTTGGTGACATAGACTAGGTTCAAGAACTGGGCTCTAGGAAGATATCGAATCCATTATCGGAAAATTCCTCGATAATTATATTTATATATATAAAGATGAATATTTGTCTGTCTGTCCTCCATTTTCTCGAAAATTATCAGACCGCTTTCGCTGAAAATAGTACTGTTTGTTTTTATTAGTATCGGGAAGGTTTAGAGAGTAGTTTGAATGAAATCCAATATCTAAAACTGTTGCTATAACGTTTTAAAATTAGTATGAAAGACATTGAACCCGATATGTTTTATTTAGGTTATTCCATAGATATACCACTCTAGTTAGTCACAGATTACATATTAAAAAGACGAAGGTTTGTTTGGGTAGAATATTTTAAAAATCGAACACAAGTAAGTAAGAACCTTTTGTTTAAATATATTTAAAAAAAAAAAGATTATTGGAATGAAATGAAATTTTGAAATGAATGTATTTTTTTTGTTTCTTTATCTAAAGATATGAGATATCTGTCAAATCAATAAAGCATCCAAAGGATAAGCAAGAATTCACAACTTTATTAAAAAAAAATCCCGAGCAAGGGCGGATACACTAGCTAGTGGTAAATAAAATAAAATATTGCATTGCACCAACTGCTGGCACAGTTCATATAATACTTACATGAAATGATATCTATTATCCATATCGAATGAAAATTATTATCGAGCTTCAGGTTTACTTACATATTACCCTTTTTTTAAAGGATAAGAAAGAAGAAAATCATCAATGAGAATTAATTATTTAGTTCGTTTAGGTGATAAATCTTTTTATAGTTGTGTTTTTGTGAAATTTTTAAGGGATTTAACAATCGCGCTGACAACGGCATTGTGAGGTGAAAAAGGGCCAGAAAATTTCATCGAACTAGAAATTTCCACCAAAAGGTAGGTAGGCATCTACTTATTTTCCTGTTCCGTTTATGAACTTTCAATGGACAGAAAAAAAATACAACTTATTTATTATTTGATTAATTGTCAATTTGCCCAGTTAGGAACTAATGTTGACGTGACAAAATATAGTAGCACAATTTTCATTATTACTTGCGCAAAAATATGCTTGTTTCCGCCATTTATCATATGCCATGTATCAAAATAATGATTCATAACTACGTACGAATATAATATGACGCTGAGAGCTCCGTTGAAATCTCTTCTGATTTACACATCATGAAAAGAGGCATTACAACGGACCTCTCAGTGGCAGAATCACGGTTCAAATTAAAGTTTAACTCACGGGGGTGGTGGCAGATGTAGACGTAGGGGTTGGCGTAGGTGAGGTTGTTCTTTCCGCACACCGGGTTCCACTCGTACCTGTTCTTGGCAAGGTGGCAAGCGAACCTGCGGCCCTGGGTGCGGCGCACCTCGCGCACCGTGCAGCCGCCCGAATGGAGAATGCTCAAACCTGGCAACAAATAACATAATTACATTTATATTACATAATATAAATTATTATTTTATTCACTAGCCATATTATGTTGGCATTATAACACTACCGACCAATTACGCGCCGGCAGCCGTCAGTTTGGGTGTTTTTCTATTGACCGGGTTCCGATTACACGGCGCTCCCCAGCTTTCGTGTTTATTTGATTTTTAATAATAATAATACATCTATAATTCGTACAGAGCCGTTTTTTGTGAAAAATCACCTCAAGGGCGCTGTAAAAATAGTACTTCATATTCTCTATCTAATTAAGTAATAAACAGATACAGAAAAACATACTTAGATGGCAAGTCGTTTCAGATAAACACAGTTTTAATAGAAAAATTAAGCTTGGAGAAGATATGATTTTTACAGTTGTTATTTTATCCTTCTTTATTGATAACAGAAGATTGATGGCAAAAGATGGCAGAATATTTATAAAATGACCTTAAAAAGCTTGAGAAGTTTTCAATAGATTTTTACATGTTTTACACATTTAGTTATTTACAGTATTGCAGACTGTGGAAAGAGCTGTAACTCGGAAGCTGAGTGAAAAAAAAACTTATTCTATAAGTGACTTTAGGAAAGTACTAACCGGCTAACCGGCTAGCCTAGCTAAGCAATTTTCGTCTGCATTTCATCCATTTATGGATATGATTGTCTGAAAAGATGAGTTTTAAGTTTAGCTCTGAAATCTATGTATATTGGTTCCACAATATAGTTAGGAAAGTTTCACTGTCGATAATGATTCATTTATGATTCCGATTACAAGAGATTTACAGCCAAAATTATGAATATTTCTGTGGCAATGACATAGAAAATGGTAGAACAGAGAAGATGTATCTGACTATTCATATCTGGTTACTAAACACAGCTAAAGCCATTTCAGCTTGATGGAGGCAACAGAATATCAGCGACCCGTACCTGGGGAATGAGCACGTGCCACCTATACGAGTATGTTATTTCCAACACTATCGCAATTTGCAATGTGAAAAAATCACCCGTTTTTTATATATTTAATTTTATTATTATTAGAATGTTTTTTTTTAATATCAAAGGAATAAATAAAATGAATGAATTCACAAGACAGGGTGAATCAGACTGAATCGATTCACTATTGCGAATGAATATGCTCATGTCTTGTCTACTATATGCTGAGTGTAAAACACATCACAAGAGCACGGGGGATTTTCTTGCACCGTACCCTTACAAGATGTGAAGTGAAAATTAACCTAAGTTAAACACACTGACGGTGCTCTGTGGTTAAACCCATTGTGATACCTTATCAAGGAAATTTCGAAACCATCCTTTACAAAACAAATATAGTTCATTATTGGTGCACAGAGGAAACAGGAAATATAATATTTACTGATTGCATATTGTTTATGTATCTGAATTTTAAATAATTCTTAGAAATATAAGTACCTAAGAAAACTTTTATGACGTGTCACAATAAGTCACGAATGACTTCATCCCAGAAAAAAACGGTACAATGTTTTTTTTTTGGTGTTTAACAATATCGTTTCAACCGGAAAGGTTATTTATTATGAATGAAAAAATATTTACCTGTAACATTATACATGATATTTCACAATACCGAATTATGTAAATTGCAAGAAATTGTAAGAAAATAAATGATTCAACTATGAACTCACTATCTCTATCTAAACAATGCGTCCGCTTTGCGAAAACACACTTTAATGAAAATCCTGGAAAATTTCGCATAATGCTATGTCACACGTAGCCAGTGATGAGTGGTAACTTGATGGTTTAGCTAATTAAGTTAAGTAGTACCTAAGTAGCAGGCAGAGTCGTGTATTGCTCTAGGATCAAAGGTAGGCTGTGTAAGTTCGGCTATGAATTCTAAATTAAATATATGATAATGACAATTTTACTATCATCTTTCGCCGATTGTTGTGGCCAACTGAATGAATGAGCGTACAAGTTCCTTTCCATATTCATGGAAGAATTGCATTTTGTCCTTTTTTATCTTTTCATTTATTTTTAAAGTTCGTTTTTCTTGGGGTAGGCACAGCTTTTCAGCCTTTATGAACTGCACGCCACTAATAGCAAGTTACCGTTAAGTACCAATTTACTTGCTTCCATTCGAATATTTTCTCTTTTTTCGATTAAGTAACCCTCTCCGCGCTGCGGGCCCATCTTTGTAGTTAGGTGAGGGCTATTGTAGCGCTGTTTGGACACGCACACAATAAAATTTTACTGCAAATCCAAGAGTTTGCTAAATCACTTACTTAGTGTGGACGGCACTTGTCACTTTTCTCAGGATAATGATTTAGTTAACACTTATCACTGTCCTTTGCTAATGGCTGCGTGTAATCCACGAATTAGTTACATTGCATTGGGAACTATATATATATATATATAAGTGTATTCATTCCATTCGTGATGTAATATTGTTGACCTCTGTGTCTAGATAAATCTTTGTTTTTAACTATTTTTTATCTATTTGAATGACCTCACGACCGTGCATGATTTTTTTCTATATCGGCTTAATTTGGGTGGCAGAGCGGTAGGCGCGTTGGCTCAGGACCCGTAGGAATGAGGAAAATATTTAGAAAAATGGTTCACACATAATTGAAAAGCTAAAAAATATATAGCTAGTATTTTCACATCGTTCAAGAGTGGAATATGCTCTCAATATTGCTCGAGACGACCACTTGGAATGGAAACATTGCTGGAGTGTACTAAAAGTTGTTTTTATTAACCAGATCTGAATATCCAAGTACTTCCCAACCATTTATTCTCATTTCCATTCCTTTGACCCTCAATACCATTTGCCAAAATGAAACTACAATGGATCCCGGCAATTGGAATTAAAGAAATAAGAATAGAATAATTATTCAAAAGTTCAGAATTTCTTGCACACAAATTTTGTTATTTGAACTAGGCACTCAAATGTTTGTTTTTCAGTTGAAAACAGATTTCGACGCTATTAATATTACGTACAAAAAATTCAAGTAAGTGGCGTTTGAAATGAATAAAATTTCCAATACCTATATCCCTCTCTTTCTAGACCCTTTCCTCTAATTTCTTCAAGGTAAATAATTTATGTTTGTTATTCGATTGATAAGTTAATCAAGGTTTATGGTAAACCTAACCTGAATGATCAATTAGGACCTTAATTAATTAATCATAATCCACCTACATATAAGGATATTGAATTATTTTCATTTGTCACGGTTTTATTTTCCCAGTGCCCTTTTTAGGCGACCCAAATACCGCGGGCTTCGGTTCAATTTCGGCGAACGATTAATACGTCGATGATTAAATCAATACTCTATTGATGATGAGAAAACTATGGGGGGTGTGTTACTTACCAGGATAAAATAAATGGAAAACTTTTATTAATAATATAACTATATTATGTGTATAACTGAAGAAAATCAAATAATATGAATTTTATATCAAACTAGCTGAAGTACCCGGCGTTGCCCGGTTTTATGAATGGTTAAGAGTAAAGTTTAGAGGTTGGAAATGTATTACCCCTACCCCCCTACCCCGTAATTTTCCACTTATTTTGAACGTCAAGTGTGCAAATTTTCACCAAAAAGTACCAAATATCTGCTTTAAGGGATGGGAAAGGGGTGGTTTTTTGAAAACTCACGTAGACAGTGACCGTCCTCTTGTGTTTTAGGTCAAGGGTGCAAATTTTCATCAAGCTAGGAATAAAACTGTAAATTTGTATACAAAACAAACACGTATATATATATATATATATATACAATAGAAGAAGATAAACACATTATCTGGTAAGCCGGTACAATTTACAAAAACATAATTTTGCAAAAAAAACGGAAAGTTATTACGAAAATAGACTATTACGCAAATAACTATTACGCAAACTAACCCTCGGCACACTACCGAAGTATTAGATCGTGGGAGATGGGCGTTCCAAAAGGGGTCTTACTTTCCGTCATTTTTTGTTTTGTTTAGAAATCTTTAGAAAGGCACTTATTGAATAGCGAGTATAAACTCGCTAAGCATAAGCTTGTTATTGTTGTTTGACCACTATCGCAAAATTAGTCATTATTGTGCCATCTTTTTCAATTAATATGAGCCCTTTTAAAAAAATATGTAGGAAGTACCCATTATCGGAACAGAAAAAAAAATCAAATTTTAAACAGTAATTATAATCCATTTGGGGTTAGACCATTCTTGCGCTAATAGCCTCAAATGTCACCTGCAGCCTCTACGCTCTTGTGGTATAACTACGAATTCAAACAATCTAATTGTAAGGCCAAGTTTAAAATACAATTAAGCCGGTCATCTCGCAATATCGCCGCCTTTGATCGGAGACGCTTTACGAGACATGACACGAGGCGCATGACGGCTGCCTACTGCCTACTGCCTACTTGACACTCGAGAGATTTCGCTCAATCGATAATATCAATTATCATTCGCCCTTTGAGTCAATTGAACGATTACTGATCGAAATCACAATGCTTCTATTGCGGTTTCTTTATCCTGCGTCTGATCTTTAGGGCATAGGTCACGAATTAAAGAATTCATGGAAATGATTGGACAAAATGTTGTTATTGAGAAAAATATGACCGATGTGCTTGTACTTTTATATTTTCCAATTTAATCTTACCTGCCAAAGTGTGTCTAAGTATTTGTGAGGCCCTTTTCTGATTGGGAGTAAAACATGCTGAAATATTTTGTGATCTGATTTGGCTGTCATTTGGTAGAAATACGTTTTATTATTATTTTTTTAACTTGGCGTTTTCTCCATGCTAGGAGTTCACCTGTGTTGTGGAGGACATTTTTCAAGATAAAAATTTAAAATAAAAAAAGCAATTTAAACACAATTCAACACAATATAAGTTTACTTGTAAATAAGAAAAAAAACATCTAATTTATGAGGATTGCAACCAGTTCCATATATGTATTTTGTATTGTGCAAGTCTAGATGTTTTGAGTTGTGAAGAAAATGAAAATGAATTGTAAAGCTGTAGTGTTTTTGTCCAAAGGAGGTGTTTGTTTTAGGTATTTGTATTTGGTGTGCAAGTATTGCGAGTATTTTGTCAGGTGTTAAATATATTTATGTTATTGTATACGAAAATTTGCATTTATTTATAATTTTTGTATTATATTCACCGGGAATTTTTTAAATGCGGTTCAAGTGGGTGTTTGTTTCGTATTCGTACTATATGTATTACTTTTATTAATAATAATAATTATTATATAAATTGAAAATACACTTTGTATATACCACTTTACTTAAAATATATTAATATTTCGACATGTTTCGATAGCAATGCTATCATCTTCAGGAATAAATGAATACAATATAATAATAATAGTATTATAATAATAATATAATTATATATATATAATATTATATATAATAATATAATAATAATAGTATTCATTTATTCCTGAAGATGATAGCATTGCTATCGAAACATGTCGAAATATTAATATATTTTAAGTAAAGTGGTATATACAAAGTGTATTTTCAATTTATATAATTAATAATGATGCCACAAAATTACAAAGCATTTGAAGAAATAATAATAATTATGTTTATTTATTTGAACCACACATTATTTAACATCAATATTTAAGAAAGCTTCAACTGGGAACAAATCCCGTTTTAGGACAGTCAAATTGACAAGTTTAGTTCATATTAAGTGCCATTATACAAAAATAGAAGGGAAAAAAGCTAGTATTGACATAGTATTGTATATCTAGAAAAAAGTATAATAATTAAGTATAAAGACATTATTTATATGTGTTTGATAGGTACTGGTTGGTGCTATGTGGAAAAAAATGCGTCTAAAATTGAGTGCTAAAAAAAGATAATACTATCGAGTTACTATTGATAAGATTGAGTTACGTATCACTCAGCTTTATAAGCCGACGACGAAACTCGGGGATGCAGCAAATAGTTAGTAACATATTAATTATATTTTATGCTGTATACTGTATACTGTATACTATATATATATATATTATACTGTATAGTGTATATTGTATACTGCCCTGAAGAAGCTACGGTAGTAACGAAACCCGGTCGGCAAAAGTAAAAAATAAAAGTGATGTAAACAAAGTTATTGTTTTATTTTTTAAATTATATTTTATTCAGTAAGTACAAAAAGTAACTTTAGTAAATAGTTTATAACCAAATGTTTGTCCTTTTTCCTTTCCTTGCTTGGTTAGGGTTTTTAATTCAGTAGGATCTTTTCCCAAAGAGCACAAATAATGTAACATAAATTCAGTGAAGTAAATCAAACCATCAGCTGGTAATAGTAATAAGGCCAAAGCGCCGCAGTACTAGTTAGATGAAGGGTATTATACAATTCCTAGGATATTGTTATAAACCCAAGATAGATAAAGGATTATAAAAGAATCCATAAAGTAAATTTTATTAAATACCTTTATTTTTAAAGTGTGATATGCATTTTTTTTAGTTTACTGAAGAGTAGATTAATGGTGTAATTTTCTTCCATCTTTCCCTGTACAATGTACATAATAAAAAATAAGTTTTCCAATTTAAAAATTGTTCTGAAATCTAACTATAAACCAGAAAATATCTTTTCTGAAGCAGAAAAAAATGTCGAACGTTTTTTTCCTATGTAATTTGTAGGTCAATGCAAATAGCTCAATCAATTACCAACGTCATTTACATTTTAACGTCCGGTATCTTATTCCTAAAGTGGTATATTCACATAGCACACAAGTTTCCTAATGTCTGGAGCCGGGCTCTATGCCATCCGCAATTATTAGGTATGTTTAGCAAAATAAAGATGAATTTTCTTGGAATACTTTTGTTTTATTCTTGAAAACTGGTCGATCGAGGACTGAACTTCCCATTCTTCAGATGGAAACGTGAAGGATGGAATTATTGTGATCTAACAACTAACTGATTTAAAAAAAAAACGGTTGTCGTCAATTTACATGAGACTTTTCGAGTCCTAGATCTCAGGACAGGCCAAAAAAATGATTAGATGTTCAAGAAAGAATTTCGATATTTTATACAAAAGGCAAATTTTAATACGAAAAAATTTTGCTTCCTTCGGGCAAACAAAGACGTCCATAACACGCTTATAATCTGACATTAAGTAGACACAAAATGAGAGCGCGGCGATCGTTTAAAAGGTTTTAAATGGCAACACAGAGATGGCTCATAGGAAATCAAAGTAAGTTTAAAAAATCGTCCAAGTGAATATTATACGTTTTACTTTTACCAAACGGTATTCAGAAATCAGTCGTACTTTCCGAAAGAAGATGATTATACACCATATTCTAAATCTATTTGAGTAAATTTTTTATTATTTGATGCTTTGTAGGGAAGACTATTGCATGGAGAGGGCGATTTTTATGCATTTCTGAAATTTGTGTATGGCAATAATCATGTAAGTACCCATTAGATGTTAGTTTTAAAAAAAATTATAACAAAATCAAATTCACAGATCAAATTATAAATAAAATAAAAAAAATGAAGTAAGATGTGTTTCCTTTTGTCGTTATTCTTTGTTTATGTACTAATTAACTGTCAAACTCGAATATCAAGCATAACCTTAAATCATAATTCATATCGTTGTAATATATTGTTTCAAAATCATCGTAAATCTACAAAAATATTATATAAATAGGTATGAAATTAATAATATTTGTTAACAGACCATTCTATGTAACAGTCTCAAGAGTTTTGTAAACATCTTCTAAGTTGGACACTAGAGCTTCCTCACTCTAAATTATGGTAAAAAAACGCTAAAATACACTCCCGTCGTTCCACTGTTTATTGGTTTATTCATTTTAAATTATTTGAAACTATTCATGACTACTAAAATGTCTATTAATGACTACTAAAATGTCTATTAATGACTACTAAAATGTCTATTAATGACTACTAAAATGTCTATTAATAATAATAATAATAATAATAAATGGATTATTTCTATAGCGCCGTTTTCGTGAGAAAATCACCTCAAGGGCGCTTTACAACATAATTTATCTAACTTATACCTTATCACTTAGACTTATATATAATAATTTACATATTAGATTAATTACTAATGGCTTACAGCTAAGATTTATAACTAGAAAATCCCTAATTCAGACTTATAATTAGTGACTTACATCTAAGACTTATATAGATAGCGATTTACAACTTAGACCTGTAGATAGTGACTTAAAACTAGTGAGAGAGTCTTACAACTAACATATTTAATAAAGATGGTAATGCTAGACAGATACTTCTATATGATTAAATTTAAAAAATGTTATGAACGCCAAAAGAAGAAGGAAGTTTTTGCCTATATTAATATGATGTACATGTTTTATTGTTAGTTTTATGACATGGATGCAAAAAATGTATTGGGTGAGTTGTCTGGATTTAAAGAAAAGAATAGATATTAATGAATGAATTAATATCATTACGCGCATTAAGAAGATTCGTCACTCAAAATTAAAACAGATTAAGGTGTTCGGCTCCCACCGACATTGTATATTGGTAGGAATTTCTAGGGAATTTAGTTTTGGACATGGAAAATTGAATTATAGATACACAGGAAACAATGTCATTAACAATGTGTTCACGAATTTATGGAAACGAGTATCTGAACAGATGAGTTTTTAGTTTAGCTCTAAATTCTGACGGACTGGTTATGCAACGCAATTCTATAGGGAGATTATTCCATGCCTTAGGGCCAGATACTCCGAAAGCACGATCACCAAACTTAGTGCTTGGTTCGCGTTTAGGTTCTTTCATCCTTCCGACAGCAGATGATGTCGCTGATCTAAGAGTTGACTGCCTTAGACTAGTATTTTCCGGAACACATAGCTCAGAGATATAGGGTGGGGCCATTTCGTTGATAGCTTTGAACACCATCCAACACAACTTGTACTGGATCCTCTCAGGGCACTTCAGCCAGTGAAGATTTCGGAGATGTTTCGAAATGTGCGAAAACTTAGGTACCCCAGTGATTAGCCTTGCTGCGGCGTTGAACACTGATTGCAGTTTATCAGTTTGGTATTTAGGAAGACCTGCGTAGATCCCATTACAGTAATCAAGACGTGATACAATATATGAGTTAACCAATAGTTTAGTTGCCTCTGTAGAAAGGTTCCGTCGGACTGACTTAAGTTGTCTTAGGTAGAAGAAACCAGTGCTGACTGTCCTGTTTATTTGACTTTTTAACGAAAAGTCCGAATCCAGATAAACTCCCAGAAGTTTGACGGTTGTTTTCGCAATTACGTCGCTGCCGGAAATAGCAATAGGTGAGTTATCTATTAAATATCGGCGTCTGTTTGTGGCTGCCCATAGAAACTACTAATGACTACTAAAATGTCTATTAATGACTACTAAAATGTCTATTAATGACTACTAAAATGTCTATTAATGACTACTAAAATGTCTATTAATGACTACTAAAATGTCTATTAATGACTACTAAAATGTCTATTAATGACTACTAAAATGTCTAATAATGACTACTAAAATGTCTATTAATAACTACTAAAATGTCTATTAATGACTACTAAAATGTCTATTAATGACTACTAAAATGTCTATTAATGACTACTAAAATGTCGATTAATGACTACTTAAATGTCTATTAATGACTACTAAAATGTCTATTAATGACTACTAAAATGTCTATTAATGACTACTAAAATGTCTATTAATGACTACTAAAATGTCTATTAATGACTACTAAAATGTCTATTAATGACTACTAAAATGTCTATTAATGACTACTAAATGATTATTAACTAATAAAGTAAAAATAGTGATAGGTGATAATAGTTTAATGCGAATTTTTGACAGACAAAAACAAAATATCAAAGACCATGGTGTTGCCATAGTAATGACATTTTGTACTTCAAAAATACTAAATATCTACAATTAAATGCCAAGCTGTATGTCGGTTCGGTGGGAACAAAATGGGTAGAAAATGTTCACTCAGGTTCCGCAAAAAAATAAAGGCAAACAATTTTCAATACGAAGGTTACTGAATTTATTGGAAAAAGAGTTGTAAGAATTAAGAATGCACTTTGGTAATATAATGGTTTATTCCCGGCTTGTCGTATCTGTGATCTACATCGAGATGGTTGCATTCCCCGCGCATACCAATCGCCACTTCGGCATTCCAAGAATGTAATCGCGGAATTTAATCAAATGCACTGATGACATTTTATTTTATTTTTACAATGGCGGAGAGCGCGTGCGCCGAGGACCGAGATCGCTTTGAAGTCTCCTCTATTGCCGCGTAAATAGTAAGCCACTTGCATGCATTTTTAAATGGGTTAGGGAAACTTATAAAAACTAAATTACGGTTATGTTAAACAAGAAACACTATTTTTATTTATTTTTTAATTAACTTTAGCAATATATGATGTTTTCTTTTCCTTCTTATATAATACAGATACAGATAATCATACAATTTTAATTATACTTTTTAAAAATGATTTTAAT
Source organism: Halesus radiatus (assembly GCA_022606495.2). Taxonomy (NCBI): domain Eukaryota; kingdom Metazoa; phylum Arthropoda; class Insecta; order Trichoptera; family Limnephilidae; genus Halesus; species Halesus radiatus. Next base: position 14,386 of record JAHDVE020000080.1, read on the forward strand.
ATTTTACTTTTGTATACATATGTCTAATTTCATTTCACTATATTGAGTTGAGTTTTATTTTTATTTTTGTTGTGAGTTTTATACGTAACATGTATTTTGTTTATGCATACTTATTTGTGTATTGTTTTGGAACATTTACAGATTATTAACATTATCATATAATTAACACCGGGAAGTGCGTAAGCGTTAAAAAATCCAGTTAAAAAATGTTCACAAGTTGCATTGTTTTTGTTTAGTTATCACTTGATAGAGATACTAAATAATAAAAAGAAATAAGGGAAATAGAATATAAATAATAATACAACAAAAAAAATCGAAAAAACTAAATTGAATTTTAATCCAAATGCTAGTTAAAAATGGTATCAAACGTTACGAACGGTTGGTTATAAAACTGGCCCTAAATCAACTAAAGAGTTAAACCGACAGAAGTGCGTTGTGGACGTGTTCGTGTGCTCGAAGTAAGCTCAATGTTTCCTTATTTCTGTTGAAATTTATTTAAAAAAAATCGAATATTGAAATTCTTTATTGTGTACAGATAATAAATGTCACTGGCCTGTCGTTGGTCTAGGAGTTATATGTTTTTTTTTGTTTATTGTATAGATCACATTTGTAGGGTTCATTTAAATCCAGGTTTAAAAAATTAAACCAGTATTTACTGACAGCTGTATACAGCGTGGACCGTTTTTTAATCATTATTATGATTGTTTAAACGTTACTCAAGTTCATTTTAAAGGTGTGAATATACTGAAACTAAATCGAAAAAAATTCAAGTATTTTTTTTTTTAATTTTAAATCGTGATGCGATTTGCTCATTGGTATTTAAATGTTTCAATTTTTGTCGGTATCGGAGCAATCTCTGGCATTACGCTAACCAGGAAATCATGCAGGTAGATGGATAATTGAAATAAGGCGAGCGTTTGTTCCCCGGTGGCGGCGTCCCACAATCCATCCATAGATCACAAGGGAAGACGAAGATGCTGATGCTGTTGTAACACATAATTTGCCCGCCTCCGATCGTGGATTTCTAGAAGACCGACATAAGTAACGCCTCGCAATAGATACATTAGCGAAACGCATCCATCAGTATGCAGTTATGCGTGTATCGTATTTACCAAGTGGATCATTACAATGAGCAACATAGTATGTGTTGATCACAAGTCCTTAGGTACGCTAATTATTGAAGTCATCGTTCAACATTATTATTTGAATACCAAAAATGATGCATGAATACCAAAATGAGATCACATTAAATGACTTCGTTGCATACTTAGAAACAGTCAGTAACCAGTGTACTTGTTGGGATTTTTCAATGTACAGTCGAATAGCGCCATTTTGATTTTTCAAAATTTGAACTGTTCCGTGCCGATTCTCAGTCCATTTTAGGTTTTGATCAAATTGTCATCACGTGATTCACGTCTGTCTAGTGTAAAACTGTGCCAAACGCCAAACAGTAAATTGTCCAGAAGAGCATTTTTTTATAATTTTGTTCACCTAAAAGTGGGAATGGAGGGAAAGGTTAGAAGAAATTCGCGTTTTTTTTTTAGTTTGTACTTTATAATATATTTGTATCAATATTTTATCAGTATTTTTTTAAATGGTATATGACTGCTCTATAATCACGGAAACCAGTCATTCTTTAGTGTAATACAATCCTAACCGCTATTGTGGAGTTTGGGATTGTTTTGCACGAGTATATGTTATATATTAATTTTGGTGTTTATATCTTCAACAATTACTTCAAAACAAAAGAAACGTTTGAATGTTAAGGCCATATAACCAGTGAGCGCCAATTCCAATTTCTTCAAAAGACGGCACTCTCTTACGCGCAATTTTAGAACGAGACAGAGATACCGCATTCGTTTCTACTGTTACGCTACAATCCCGCACATCCCACGTTGTATACAGTGTGGTTCAGACGATTGTTGATTAATTCTCGATTCCAGCATTTTTATTGAATAAGGTGTCAAATGTCTCGGGCATGAAAGTGCATAAACATAAAAAAGGAAAATAAACACATACGAGTATATGTATGTGCTTGGTACTCTTACTGCTCAGTAAAGATTTGCACTTGCAATAGTAACTGGTTTGTCGTTTAGGCTTACTCTTAACATTGTCACTTTAACCCGAAAATACTGTTTTACAAATATTTCGAGTATGGGGAAAAATTCATATATGATCCCACTTAACCCGAATATTAAATTAAAAATAAAAAGCGAAAAATGGCGTTTGGTAATATTTTACACTAGACATACCACGGCCCTACTATCAATGTGTACAACAAAATGCAGTATGGAAAACACGAAAAGGGTGGATTGATAGGTGCATAACAACAGTACAAAGATAAGAATTATCCGAGCCCTGATTCTCTTCATATTTCTGTAAGTTGTATAGGTGTAGATATAAACATATTCATTATATATACAAGTATACACGGACACTCGGATATTTGTAGGGAATTTGATAGACAGGAGAATGGAGGAAAACATTGATTATTAAAAAAAAATCACAAGTTTAAAGTCAAATAAAGGTCATTATCACAAATGAGATGAAATAGGCGTGACTCTATTGGAAGTTTTGTCAAGTCTAATTAACTAATCTACATAAATCCCAGGCGTGCAATCTATCAAATAATGATAAATCCTCAACGTTTTGTGAAACTGATTTTATAAAGTTGATAGAAATATCAACGCCAAAATTAATTGGTACTATTATCACCAGTGGTGTGAAATCCATAAAGCCATAAAAGCTGTGACTATCCTAAGAAAAATTAACCATAGGAAAGTAATACAGAAAATTAAAAAAAAAAATGACAATTTCCCACCAATCAAGATGAAAATAAAATAGTCATTTTCAAATATTCAATGCACGATCCATACCCGAACTTAAACAACTCAACACAGCCTACCTTTGGTCATAGAGAAATAAACGCCACCGATTGGCACAGTTAAACCACACCATTGGGAATAATCACGGTTTAATGGAATGTATATGGTACGTATGGGTTGCATGACACACGTTTGTTATATTATACCTAATACCTACCTTGACCACGTACTGAATGTGATGGGAATCTAAAATCAATCTATATTTGTGATTTCAGAGATTCAGACACCGACTAGTTCGACATTCTAGCATTTTTTCAGCATCCTTCAATATCATTATAGCGTCATGGAATGCAGAGAAAAGATATCGAGAAATGTAGTCAAGTGAATAATGTTTGTAATTAATTGCTATTTATTCAAGGAATTTGTGGAACTTGCGATTTCATTAGATATTTATGTGCATATTTCGATATGCCCTTGTCTATGAACATGCTACTTTACAACGAACTAGTAAAATGGATGGTTTTGATTTAAATTATACTAAAATTTTGATATTTAGAACTAATTCTTAACAATGCTAATCAATTTTAAAATAATTATGAATCAGAATATATAAAATAAACCAGTGCTCTTAAAAAAGTGGTCTTTAGCAAATATTTGGTTTAAGAAAACCGCACAATTAAATAATCACTACGGTCTGTATTTTTTTATAATTGTACATTTTTTGTAAATGCACTCAATTTCCTTCTTATTCGTATATAATAATAAAACATATTCAGTAGATGTAAATATTATTTTCAGTATCCACAATAATTGGATTAGTTTTGTTAAAGAAAATTTTTTGATTGGTAGTATTTATTATTGAGGATTTTTTTTGTGTGACCTAATCTTTAAATCAGAGAGAGGTCCTGGGTTCGAGTCAATCGGGTAGGTATATCCGAGACTCTATTCCGATTGCAATTAAGTTCGGGATGAATCTTTGCAATCATCATAAGGATAGCAGTTAATAATATGGGATTTATAAAAATGGAGGATAATATTAACAAATCTTGAACTTGAATGATATCCTTGTAAATGGCGTAAATTTAACTGGTCTCATTAGCTAAGTTGGTTAAGCGGTTACCCCGGATAGGTAGAGGTCCTGGGTTCGAGTCGCAGATGCGACTGAAATCTTTTTAATTTCTGTTGTTTTTTCAGTTTCGTGGTTAATTTTGGAATGTGTTAATATTATCTTCTTCAATGATTACATAATATTGGTTACCATTTTAGCAAACTTCTCTCCGCTTTCTTTTCAGAGGATTGGTGCCAGTGGGACCATCTCTTCACAATGAATTAAGGGAGTATTTTAAGGTTGGAGAAAGTTAAAAGGAGACAAAAAAGAGGAAGGCTGTGATCTGGTCGTAAACATACCTATCTTATTAATAATCTTGTTACTTTTATTCAATTAACTCTTTAATCCGGAGTGTGGAGAGGTTGGGGTAATCCCTCAGTAGAGATTGCAATCCGGATTATCGGGATTGCAAAAAATCCGGATTTTTAGCAATTAAGATCCTGGAAAAATATTTAGATTTTTCATATGAAATACGAGTTATACGGATTTATTAATGATGATAATAATAATTTGATGATTTGTATAGAGCCGCTTTTGTGAAAAATCACCTCAAGGGCGCTTTGATTTGATAAATTTAATAAAATTAGTTATTTGCAATGCAAGTCACATGAAATAAACGTATCCAACGGGCTAATAGGGTTGCAAAATGTGTGTAGACACATGCAGATAAAATAAAAATTAAATTATAATATAATAATATTATATTACTGACTAAATATGTAATAAATAATAAGGCCAATAACCCAATAAGCAAATGTTCACATCATGCATAGATACAAGATTTAGTAGGAAGATGGATGTGTACTGAAAAAATTCCTGAAATTTAGCTAGAAAAATATTAAACTAAAAAAATGAATTAAATGTTAGAAAGAGAAAAAATACAATTAAGGAGTATAACAAAATAATATTTTGTATGACTCTCAATATAGGGAAGCCGATTAGATAAAATATGTATACAAGTAGGATAATGCACTCTAATTATAGAGCTTGATAAGTGGTACTTTAAAAAAAATATTTATGGGGATTCCGCTTAATATGGTCTAATTAATCAGAAAAATGTGTTTATTTTCTTCTATTTTTATTATTTTATGAAGAAATTTCATTTATCTCGATTTAATCCGGATAGTCGGATTTTGAGTTTCACGAAAACCGAAAATCCGGATTTTCCGAAACGGCTCCGGATGTGCGATATCTATCCCATATATTCCATAAAGTAGGTATATACCTAAAAACATTAAAATTAAAAAAAAAAACTTGTTTAAAACACTTCCATCTTGAAGGATGATCTCTAAACTAGGCGATGCTGAGAGTATCTTTTACTCTGGAACGAGGTGAGAATATAATATGATTTATTTTGGTTTATGAAAAAACCGATGTAAATTTAAACTAGTACTAAATTAATCTGAGTTAGAGTTCAATAAAAAATGATTTTTTTAGACTGTGTAAGTAGGTACCTATTTCTTCAAGATAAATAACTTTCCTTTTAATTTATATTGATTCATTTTATTCATGAGCGAATCCCATGTAGGTATGCCGCCCATTGTTCAAAACGAATCTAAACAAAACAAAACCGATACGGATGATAAGCGAATAACTGCAGATGCTGGCTGCAGATGGTGATATTGTGACGATGATTATGGATTTTTCTGTCACGGATATCCCTCTGCCAATGCACATCGGCGGCCATGACACAGCTTCAGTGCAATCTGATACCTCCTGGCGCATCTGATCCCCTCACTTCCAATGTTATACACATTATGTCAAGGGTTATTTTGCGGAGGTTTCACAGCGTAGTGGTTTAAGCACTTTACTTGAGTCGGGAGGTTGAGGGTTTCGACTCCCATAGAGTACAAAACAGAGTATCAATATGGATATTTAATTTACATGCTTTCGCGATAAGCGTGTGAACGGGTGCTAAGCTGCCGTGCTACGACAAAACCACGCAATCCAAAAAAGGCGCAAATGAATAAATCGCGTTTGAAGATGTCTGAAGAACACGCCTGTCTAGCCATGCAATTTACAAGTTACATAGCTTTTCTGCTACGAAAATCTAGGTAAAGAAAGCATATTTTAAAAAAATCTATCAACTGTGGATAGATGGATCTCTAGGTGAGTACCAGTGGTGTTCAGTTCATAAAGGCTGAAAAGCTGTGCCTACCCTATAATGTAAAAATATAATGTAAAAAATCGTACCATTTTCAAATAATCTCTCATAACCACAAGCTACCGGAGCTCAATTTATGGAGAGTAGATTCACAGCGCCCTTGAGGTGATTTTTCACAAAAGCGGCGCTATACAAATCATCCCACTATTATTATTATTATTATTATTATTATCAAGAGGAAGTTAAAAAAAAAATCATGTATATGATGTATTATATAGTTTTTAGTAATAAATAAATAAAATATGCGAGGAACTAGTATACTCATTTATTCATTTGGCCACAACTATCAGCGGAAGATGATAATATAATGGCCATCTTCAAATGCTCAATGCACAATTCTTACTTACCAAAAACTACACCTAGTCTACCTTTGGTCATAGAGCAATGCACGTAACTGGTGAACACTATTACTCTTAACCAGATAAAATTATAGAACAGTGACAAAACAGAACATGATGAAATAATAGGTTAGGTTGGAATGAGTATGTTTTTTTTTTATTCTTTGCTTTTCCCAATATTCTGTTTTTCCACTGTTCTGTTTTGTCATTTAACCGTAAGCAATAGGTAAGTACTTTCAACAATTATGGTTCTTCAGCAATGCAATGCCTGCATAAAGTGGGTTTTAGAAAATATTTTATTTCGTTCAAATTGCATAAGGGTTGTCTTTTTCTATGGAATCGGGATGAAAACGTGATTTTCGTACAGTTTAAGATGGCGGACATTATTTGGTCAGCTATTGTCTTCGTCTGTCATTGTTTTCGTAACCACGTGTTGTGGAAATATAGTGCGTTTATTTCTTTTTTATATTTAATACATTGATAAAAAAAAAGATAATAATATATGTTTATTACTGTTCATATTGTGAATTTAGAGTATATTTTTGATGATTTTTTTACATTTTGCAGAACTTTGTCACAGTTTAGCGCGCTTTATTTGACAGCTGTCATTCTTTTACGTAACTATTATTTTACGTATTTTGTAGAGATGTTGCGTGTTTATTTATGAATATATTTATTTTTTATATATTGTCAAAAAGATTAAATGCAGATTAGACTGTGTTTAAATTGATTGTGAACGCGTGTTTCTGTTCGGAATTGTGAATTTCGCGCATATTTTAAAAATATTTTTTTGACGTTTTGTGAAGGTGCTGCCATTTTTTGACGATTAAGTACCGTCCGAAAATATTTTTTCTTCTTTAATGGCAACTATGTGTGCAAATCGGAATGAAATTGTAGGTATGAAAATGATGATCGTGTAAAGCAAAGATTTTCTCTATGGCCTCCGAAGTGGCTACCGTATGGAGATCGGTATGAAAAAAATGATCTTCTAAGAACGCCTTAGCACCGTTCCTAAATATTTAGTGGCAACTATATCTTCAAAGCTGTATGAAATTGTAGGTATCAAAATAATGATCGTGTAAAGCAAAGATTTAGTCTATGGGTTTCGGTATGGTTTCCAAATGTACAGTTAATGGCACATCTTATGAGTTTATCAAATATGCAGTTACAAGTTATAAGTTACATCTTTTAAATAATATTTAACCTCAAAAGTTGTTAAAATCACGAAGCTTGAATAAGCTAAGTAATTTGTAATGCACACAGCCATCATCATCATTATTTACCAAGTCATTTGTTACAGAAGATAAGCCAAGGCTTCTCTATTGTTAGGGAAGATTCCAGGTTACAGTAATATACATTCCACATAGGATTTTTGTGCGAATAGTTTAACGACCACGGCTTGGCTTTCCCAGGGCTATCTGAAAACGCAGTAAATTAATGCAAGGAGGTTGATAGTGATTAAAATGCATTTAATGATATTAGTCGATTGAATGAGCCACTTGCATGCATTATTAATTGGATTAGATAAAATCAGTTGAATAGAACTTTCTACCGAGAGTATGAAAATGTCAGAACAGTTGAATTTTTTTTTTTCAAATTAAATTTTAAACACTATATACTTTGGGCTAGTGATCTGAATATGCTATGAATATTACCGGATTTGTTATGCTCTTTACTCATTTGTGTAAAACTCCACTTTGCATGTTTTTCTTATAAATATAGCATCATTGAATCGGCATTTGAAATTAAAACTGATAATGAAATCAACAATTTTAGCTTTCGTACGTTGTTTTAACGAAATTATAAATTGTGAGTAATATAAATAGGTATTTTTTAAATTAAATGATCTTAAACCTTGTGATAGTTAGTTAAATCGTATGCTATTTACGTTTTTTGAAAGTTTACATTAGATCTGGCATTAAAAAATGACAGCTGTAGATCAAGTGGTCTTTTTTATAGTGGTCTTCCAGCTGATATTCGAAAACAAGCATTTATAAGAAAATGCTGTGGTGTTAGAAAATGTTATTGAAAGTTTAAAAAACGTTACTGTTGTAATTTTTTTATTCATTATGCAGGTGGCTCATTAATATCGCTAGTCCGTTTAATTATGCACGCGTTACATCAGTAAAGTCGTCGACAAATACTCCGCATATTGTAAATTCAATAAAATGTTGACAATGATATAATCCTTTGTGATTACATTAGCAATTAATGTGCATAGTTTAATGAATTAGTGCTGCGATCATCATCCGTGCTGATGTTATTATGTCATTTTAAATAATCAAATAATGCATCGCATTTCCGATGATGACATGTTAACTATTTATTCAACCTTTTTAAATATTTTTAATTACGATTAAAACATGATTAATTTTATAAATTAGAATAACTCTCAAACTTTGTTTAAACCACATTTATTTTATACGCTTACCGGTTTCGGAACAACCGTTCCATCATCAGGGCAAGTGTCTACTGAACATTATTACAAAATTATTTAATATTGTTCAGTATAATTTTGTAATATTGTTCAGTAGACACTTGCCCTGATGATGGAACGGTTGTTCCGAAACCGGTAAGCGTATAAAATAAATGTGGTTTAAACAAAGTTTGAGTGTTTCATTTGATTATAATGGATAACCGTAAAGTGATAGCTTCATACAATAGTATGGAATAACTCTGTTTAAACGACAATTAATAAGTATATATTGTTTATCCTGGTGAGGGAAGCTTTGCTTCTGAAACATGTGGATATTTATATATTAAAAACAGTGGTTTAGAAAGTTTTGCTTACTTATTATATTAATAATGACGTCACAAAATCGTTACACATCTTTCGAAGAAATCATAATTAAATTAAATCATAAATCGGCTATGAATAAAGAAACCCGACGAACGCAAAACAGATCAATTCAACTGTGTTATTTCCCAAATATATGTTAAAAAATATATATATACCTACGGTAGGTAGGTGTACATGCGACATGTTCGGAACATGGAACATGATATTCCAGAGTGGTAGATCAGATGCTCACAGTGAAAGACCATTATTTGGAATCGAAGGTTGCTCTGAATATATGGTACAGCCAATCTTCCAATTACCATATCCTCCCCCCCCTTCTTCTCCCCGCTCCCATCAGCCTGATAACATACCCAAACGGGGATACCAAAATCCCACTGGTTCCCGGCAGTTCGGAGTGTTGTGCAGTATTCACATAAAAATAATTTTTTCTTCAGATTACGAGCGGAGGGCTCTTTAAAATACACAGTTTGTATTCTGCTAACGCAACAAATATTACAAACGATTTATCTGTAAATTCTACACGGGTAGTTAGGTAAATATATAAGGTTTCCAATGACAAAAGTTCTTAGACTGCAGTCTTTTAAGTTCTATATGTGAAATACGTATTGGAATTTTAAGTAAAACGCTCGAAAATGCGTTCACTGTTATTTAAACTGCACATATGTTTAGACATTTCGGTATGTATTTCATAGAATTAAAAAAAATACAGTTTGAGGATTTGCGTCATTGGAAACCTTAGCCACTTTCCTAACTACCCGAATAGAATCTACATATAAATTAATTGTTCTATTGGTTGCCTCAGAAACATGCAAAGTGACGTTTAGAGCGTTATTTGGGTGCTCGTCCTTAAAGGATAGACTAAAATATCAAAAAGGGAGTGGCATATCGCTTTCAATAATTTTTCATACCAAAAGGTGTAATGTAAAAAAGTGTAATGAAAGCGAGAAAAAAGGATCAGCACACTACCTGACTTCATCCATAAACGAAATGTTGTTAAAAATAATGATGTTTTAACTGGTGATTAAAGGTGATTGTATCAGTAAACGGCGCTATAGATAGTTGTCCATTTATATAGAACAGGGATGGCCAGTGCGTGGATCGCGATCCACTGGTCGATCGCGAAGGTATTTTTGGCCGATCGCGGGCCTATATTGTACTATTTCTTGTTCAAACGAGTCAAAGTTACATATAAGTATGTCGTATGTTGTTATTCGGCCCTATATCCTCGCTGCACACTCCTTCGGAGATTCGGCATCATTGTTAGTAAATTTATTTTACGTAGCGAATTTCCACTCAAGACGCCTGCAGATATAAGTATATCGACTTTTGTTATACCTACTGCCGTATATTCTCTCTGCTTACCCCTTCGGGGACATTTAGTTATATTATATGCAAGTAGGAACCTATAGCGTATTTTCCCTAAGCCGACTACATATACGAGTATAAGTATGTCGTATTCTGTTATTCGGCCGTAATTAATCTAATATGTAAATTATTATATATAAGTCTATGTGATAAGGTATAGGTTAGATAAATTATGTTGTAAAGCGCCCTTGAGGTGATTTTCTCACGAAAAATAATCCATTTATTATTATTATTATTATTATTATATCTTCACTGCATACTCCTTGACTGACATCATTGTTAGTAAAAATATTTTATGGTGCGGGACGCCTGCAGATATAAGTATTTCGACTTTGGTTATACGGCCGCATACCCTCTATGAGTACAAGTACTTTACAAATGAGAATGTACAGCAAAAATAACCCTATAGGGGATCAACTGTCCGAGGGATCAACTGTCTGGGGGATCAATTATCAGAGGAATCAACTGTCCGGGGGATCAACTGTTACAATTTTTTTTGTTATATAATGATATGATTACAAGTGTTTTCTTTTACGTTAACTCCACATAGGACCTGAGAAAAATAATGTATAATTCCCTCAGGGCCTATGTCATTTTTAAGGATGGAGGATATTTTTGACCAGAAGGAGTCAGTCGATCGCCATTTTTTTTATAACTGGTCGCTCCTAGAAAAAAAGTGTGACTACCCCTGATATAAAAGGTGCAATCTAGTTTTATTGGGGCTCTTGTGTGCTATAAGAACCGTTTATTAGGTCCATTAGCAAAATAACCACAAAAGCGAGTAAACTTAATATATAACATTCTGTTTGACGCGAGTATTCCTGCCGCTTTATCTCGCGTTTAATTTTAATCTCGGATTCATAAAACAACGGGTATTCAATGATAGGCACAGAATAATTGGATTGAATTTCCCTCTAAAGTTAGAACTGGAGCGTGACAGATAGGAAGGTACTGTGTACTAACGGCGACTACTGACAAAGATGGCAAGTTATCGATCCTCGGTTCAGAAGGATAAGTTCTATTTAATTCCAGTTTAAATGAGCTAACGGAATTCTTTGCATAATATTCTCCGTGCCTGTGTAAGTTTGGCTCGTCCCAGTTATGAAAGAACTAAAGAGAATGTGTAACACGAGGAAACAAAACTGTTGACTATATATTTACATTATCCCAATATTTATAAAAGATGACGATACTGACATTTCAAACTATCGACCAATACATATACAGTCTGTATTACGCAAAATCATTGAATCTCTGCCGCTGGATGAAATATATTCCACGGTAATAGTAGAGGTAATTAATGACTAACAACATGACTTCATCAGAGGGTAGATCAACTACAACAAATTTATTACTTTTTCAAAACTATATATTCTAGGCTTTTGCAAAAAATAAACAAGTTCACTGTATATTATACTGATTTCTCGAAGGCTTTTGATAGTGCATCAAAAAGATCCGGAAACTTCGTGCCGCGGGAATTCAGAGGAAAAATTTTAAAGTGGTTAAACATATGTACCCATCAGATAGAACCTTGTTGTATTAAAATAAAATCTTTTATATTTTTTTCAAACGATTATTATTCACTTTGTGGCGTCATTATTAATAAATGAATTTAAAAATATGCTTTGTATTTACCACTTTATTAATATGCAGAGATATTATTTAATATATTCCTGATGGAGAAAGCGTCGCTTTCGAAACATCTGTGTATAGAGGAGTTGGAGATTCCATATTTTTACATGTATAAATTAGGGTTCTCTTTAGTAGAGTCTTGTTCATAACTCATTTTTCCAAAATGTGGAGATACAATGTCTTGGCTTTTGACTGAATCACCCAACCTTACCATCAAACGAAAAAAAGTAAGTAAAATGGACAAGAAAGGGCTCACATAGCATGTGGTTTCATAGAATAATTCTTCACATTTCTATAATCTCGGTTCCTCCGTCCGAAGACTACCATCATAAAAGCGCTCGGAGCTTTTCGTGTCTTGTCGGAGTCAATTTTCGACCAAAGTCTTCATAGAGACTTCGTCATTATTCTCCGCCTGTACTGTACCTTCCTAGTTACTAGCTATATCCTACTCCAGTATCACCTAAAGAAGTTAGCACGAACGCCTCGAGCTTGCTTTGAACAATGGACGATTATCCAAAGAAATACTGTTTGCAAGATGCAGATTAACGCAGTCGTAAGGAAAAAGTGTAATTTTTTAACAATCTTTCTTCATATTTTTGAGGAGAAGTGTAATTTCTTGTTTATGGTATTTTTAATACATCTTTGCTTTTCTCATCTCGACTTGTTATTGATATGAAATAGTATTTCAAAATATTAGGAACTTTTATCGGATTGAATTATGCTCCTGAAAAACAGTTAAGTAATTTGTTATTTGTGTGTCCTCATAACGTGTTCCATACCATTTTGAATTGCTTTACATAAATAGGTACAAGAATATCTGCCAAGTCTTTACTATGGTTTTCGTATTGAATTGAATTACGAACTGTGGTCATCGTAATTAACTTTTTTTGGGGATCGATATAAAAAAGTGGAATAAAAATGTATTCGGACGATACTCTTTTAGCCCAAGCAAATTTGCAGATCTGAATCAGTTATGATCATAACAAGAATACTACAAATAAACCCCCGTAGATGATGAATATTCAAAATTGCACCAACGATTTTTTTTTAAATATTCATGTTTAAAAGCTATTTGTATACCTGAAATTTTATGCATCTATTATAATGGTCCTATCATCAACTTCCAACGCCAAATATGTCTCCCGCAAGGTTGTGAAATTCTGTTTATTTTATTGCCAGCACTAAAAAAAAAAAACCGTCCGAATTAGAATGGGGTGGGAGTAAATAAAATCATATAAACAAGTCGTCACAATGTGGATTAACCGCAGTTTGAAAATGGCCTTAAACGCCGAAATAGCTGTCACAATAATAAAAACTAAAAATACTTGCAGAACTTAATAATAACATTATTAAATTTGATTTACATTAAATTTTTAAAAAAATAAATGGAGTTCTACGAATTACACAGCAAAACAATTAGTCAAATAACATCAAAGAGCGGCATAAAATAAGATATAGGCTCGAATCCAGGAACGAAATTTCAGAGCGTAGGTACTCTCAGTAACGTCCTGGTGAAGGACTACAATTCAGAAACAAAACGTTGCTTGAAATGGCTTAAGCCGTGTTTGGAGACCAGATCTGAATAGCCAGATACTTCTCGACCTTCCTTTTCCCCACCTCCTTCCGTTTCCCACTTCCTTCAGCCTCACAACATACCCCATTCAGGGATACCATAATCCCACAGGCTCCGGAGAGTTGGAATCTGATGGGACTCGTGCGCGATATTTAAGTTAAAAGGAAAATTTCGTACGTTTAATTATAATTTTCAGTTTTCCACGTCTTTTGTTTTAGAGATCACTAACTATTACCTACTTACAACTTTATGGAACGACATCGTCGAGTAGTCAGTCACTTAACAGTCGATCCTTATGAGTCGGGTAATACAAGGGGGTTATTGTTAAGATGATGTGTTTTGCCCCATCTATTCCCGGAACGTTCCCGACTAACTGATGATCCTCCGAGGAAAACAACCTAACGACAGGCATCTATTTACTATGCGGAAGTTAGCGGGATCATTCTAATGTGTATCATATTTAATACGATCCGTCCAGACATTATAAATAGTAAAATTGGAGAAGACCACTTATTTTTTGCAATAAACGTTCTGATCGGTTGGAATTTTTTTTTTTCATTAAACAAATTAATAGTAGTTTAGGGAAAGCACAAAATTCAATAGTTCTGCTGGGGTAAATGATAGTGAAATTTAGTTTTTTTTACAGCCATTTCAAATTTCAGTGTTTCTCAATCTCAATAGCTCGTGATAAAAATACGATGCGATCTAAAAATAGCTGCATTATTAACATAGAAAAAAAGATTAAGTAAGAGCATTGTAACTGGAAAATATTAATACAATAAAAGCTTCCACTAAAAGCACAAGTAATATTTAAATGCACAAAGGTATCCTGATTGTCAATGAATCACTGATTCTATTAGTAAGAATATTACGTAGTCAATTACATGGATATAGATTTTGTTCAGATAATGTTTTATAGAAGTGACTAATACTAATAAGTAATAAATGCAGTAGCACAAGGTGCACGTAACCATTTATTATCGCATCCTTTTGATCGCCACACGTGTGATTAATGTGGGATAAGTTAGTTAAGTTATTTCATGCGAATAATTTACTTAATCTTTTATTCCGATTTCTAGTTCCATTAAGTCTCTACTGATTTTAGTACCTAGGAATTACATGTAACCAATTATCGCGTAACCTTTTAATCACCACACATTTGATTAATGTGTGATGATAAGTCAGTTAATTGATTTCATTCCAATAACTTAATTAATCTTGTATTCCGATTCCAAGATACATTAATATTATTCTATGAAGGAGGCTTTCAGTGCGGTGGTTAAATGTAGTTTCAGTAAATGTAATTGGAACGATTCGTTTAAACTTTAAACCACCGTTAACAATGTACAAAAACCTAGTTAGCGTAATTTATGTCTAAACTACGTCACGTAGATGTTAGGTATCCGCTCAGGGGTGGCAAACTTGTTTTCTGTTGAGATCAACTATTCATATATTCTAGACGTTGGTTGCTTGAAATGGCTTTAGCCCTGTTTAGTGATAAGGTCTGAATAACCGAGCACTCCACAACCTTCATTTTCACCAAACTACTTCCTCTCCGCACTTCATTCAGGATCACAAGATACCCCAAATTAGTGACAGGTGGGAGAGTAGTTACGACTTATTTATAAAAAAAAAAACAAAGTTTAGTTTCAGTACAACTTTTTTTTTCTTATTTCTGTATATATATAAATAATACATACTACCCAATAAATTCTTAAAATGGAGCACATTTATCGACCCTACAAATTCTATCAAGCTCTTGTAAAATTACAGTAGACGGCGCCGCTTTAACCGGCCTCTTCTAGGAATGCCTCGCGCCCAAAATACACGCAGACAAGTAGCAACTTGAACGACTGGCGGCGCCGCGACTGTGAGTCAGTCACTTTGCGTCTGCTCTGTGATTAGCACCGCAAATTTTGCAGTGGTGTTTTAATGTTCTAAAGTGGTTGTTTTAAAGAAAATGAGTGAAGTTGGAGAAGAAGAAGCGTGTTGTTGTGTCAATGGAGCAGAAATTAAAAGCTATCGAGCGACTTAAAAAGAGTGAATCGGTACAACGAATTAGTGAACAACTAAATGTTGGAAAGAGTACCGAAAGTGTTT
Source organism: Halesus radiatus (assembly GCA_022606495.2). Classification (NCBI taxonomy): domain Eukaryota; kingdom Metazoa; phylum Arthropoda; class Insecta; order Trichoptera; family Limnephilidae; genus Halesus; species Halesus radiatus. The sequence goes on from JAHDVE020000080.1 coordinate 30,291, forward strand.
TTTTAATGTGTTTTTCACTACGTTCTCTTTATCCGGCTTTTCGTTATCCGGTCCCCGGGTCGGTCTCCTCAAGGCCGGTTAAGAGAGCGTCTACTGTAATACGATTTCTGATAGTCGTCAGCTGTCCAAAAATCGACAACATAACATAGAGACATATCCAAGTTATAATTTTATATACGAAAAATAAATTTTAGATAATGTATTTGCACAACTTATATTTTATTATCATGGATTTAAACACTGTATGTAGGAAACTCCAAGCATTGGCGGATCGTAATTTTTATTGATGTAGTTGTAACCGAAAGTGATTTTTTTTACAAAAACTCGATTTTTGTATGAATGTTTTCAAGAGTTTTCAGTAAGATCTTCATTCAAAATTTGTATTTTTTTTAAATAAAAATTCATTTTCGGGTGTAACAACATCAATAATGTCGAATTTATCAATCTTAGCACTCTAGCAGCCTAAAAAGTCACGAGCCGCCACTGCCTACATGTCGAGAAAAATAAGACTCGAACACGATAGTGGAGTTTTCCGGATTGCGTTCGCACATTTGAGCGAACCTTGAACATTTGCATTCGGAACACGAAAATGGTTTCCTCCGGGGTGTCTATAAATCTAAACATTGAGAACACGAATAATGATTGCATTCTGAAAGCAAAACAATAATGTAATCTGGGAAACTTAACAAAAAAGAACACATATAGATTGGAAAAAAAATTAAGATTAAAATGAAGAAAATGTTTGTGAATGTGGTACGAAATAAAAAGTAGCAGGAATGGCACAACTGTTTCAGAGATATTTTTATTTATTTTTTATTACAAAGTGAAAATAGGTTCGCCATCGACCTGTTTACCATCCCTGTTATAGATTATTCCAATTGACTTATATGTGCCGTATTTAAACGGAATATTTTAGGTCATGGAAGACTTAGGTATAAAAGGTTAAGTTTCTTTTTGTGTCGATTACAATGGATTTCTTCAAGTGACTTCTATATGAAATATGACGGGTCACAAGTTGTAGAGCTGGCTTAACGATCAAGGTTTTTCTATTATTTATTCGTATATTTCTTAACGAATCAATGAATTCAATGAGACCTTCATTATTGTTCATTGATTTAGGTACCTACAGTTAATTGATGGATTCTGGATTAAAGAACAACATATCGTTAAATAAATAGATGTTTCATAACAATTCATCACATAATTACGTTCCATTTTTTAATAATTTGTTGTAAACATTACGGGGGGTAAATATTAATTTCAGCCTTTTAAGGTGGTAGTGAGTTATAGAACAAATAAGGAACCGAATAAGCCGAAACGTAGCTGCGCGAGTGGCTGAGAAGTAGTGAGAAGGATACACGTAAGATGAACGTGAAGGGAATAAAAAGCAACGATTACAAGGGAAAAACCATATTTAACAAAAAATAATTTTACGAAAGAGAGGAAGAATCTGTTTTTGGACCTGGGTTGGCTGAATTACATGGAAAATATCAAAAATGGTACAAAAACTTTAAACGTAGTTTTTTCTTAACTTTGTTTTACCAATTGGTAATCACGATATTTCGATAACCAATTGACCGATTCAACTCAGATTTGATATGTACAGTGTTATGAAGCAAGTCCCTAACAACTAAGGTTAACAAACTACCCCGGAATTACTTAAAAGCAACAACTATTTTCTCTTATTATTGGCATTTGGGTCTAGCAGAATGGTTGACGCTCGTTTGGAGCTCCAGGAGGAAGAGAATTAACTTTAGTTTGGGGATCCGGGAAGTGCTGTCGTTCCATCCTCACCAGAAGTTTTCCAAATCGCCAGTCGGGTATTGTAGCTACTTTCTTTCCAATTTGCTTATTTATTTCACTTTATTTTTACTAATACCGAAATAATCTAAAATCAGTCAACTTTCATTGTAACCTGTAATGATCTAAATGCGTCCACAGAGAGGTTGAAGCTTTTCCTAGAGCATTAGAGCCCTTCTATTTAATATAGGCTTTATTGGAAGGTATTTTTTATAGCAAAAGATAACTGTTTTTATTTGAATTTCCTATTCCTGCATTTACTTGTATATATGTGTTTTTGTGTATATTTACTAGAAGCGGCGATTTCTCAAATTGTCTATAAACGAGCTGAGAACACGGTT
>JAHDVE020000081.1:0-18153 GCA_022606495.2 Halesus radiatus
CAGGAAGTATAGTAAAAATCCTTCAGGCCAATTTGATGAGGTGTTAAAACTCCAAATTACCGAGGCTCAGAGATACAAAGAGTCTATCAACTCCAAAACTGAGGAGACTTATCAGTTAAGAGAAGATATTAACCATATGAGAAACCGCCTTGATGCTGCTAACAGAGACTTCGAGTTAGAGAGGCTCAGGTTCACAGTCGATAAGAAAAATCTGACAGCTCAGATCGAGATAGAGAAGGAAGCACAGTTGTCGGAGATGGAACTTGTCAGAAAGTCCATGAAGGCTGTTTAAGAAAAACTGAAAAGAGTCGTCGATGAAAATAAGAAAAAGGATTTATTTATCCAACAATATCTGATCGGCAGGGTTAAGGCAGAGGATGACAAAGTATTTATTCAAAATGTGTTCAAAGACATGCAAAAGGTTCTCGATAACTCATGATAAATCGATGTATTTTTATGCTTATACATTATATAATTAGGCATAATAATATCCAATATCTGTTAACGCTAATAAGCTATCAACTCATAAAGATCCAGCAATTTGTAACAAATAAAATAAATATATTTTAAGCCAAATAAATTTGCTTTTAAAATCATTGGAAAACCTATGTTTTATCAATATTTTTTTTTAGAAGATAGGGAAATTATTATTACGATATGGAAATATTGAATGTACGTTTCTAAAATCATAAGAGTCTTCATAAGTGATGTTTATCAAATGGGCATATGCCTTCGATTAGCTAAAATAAATATTTTAAATATTTTTGACTATATACTTGCTTTTAAATATAATATTCTTCATCAGAACGAAATAATCATTTACATTTTTTTGTGATTCTGAAATCATACGTGAAGCTATATAGATATATATTGATTTAAATGATAAAGTAGCAAGAAGTCACTATGTCCGAGTGGTTAAGGAGGCAGACTAGAAATCTGCTGGGTTTACCCGCGCAGGTTCAAATCCTGCTGGTGACGTTTTTTTACATCTTCTTACAGTATTTGAGGTATTGTCTGTTATTTATTAAAGATTATTTAAAATTGGGAATGTTTAGTTTTTGATTTTTACCAAAACCATCGATAATAATATTATAATACCCTCTCTTCAATCTTTTTATTTCTAAATAGTTGGATCGACTTAAATTACAATTTTCCCACGAGTATACCAATAATTATATTAAGGAAATTAAATTTTGTTAGAGGCAACAAGTTACTTTTTGTGCTGTAAGTAATCAACAATTTATATTGTCGATGGACGTCTTTAAAAATAGTTGGGGGATATATAAACTGCATGGCAGTTGTATCAGTTTCCTTTCCGTCCCTGTCCTCTCTTCCTCTCCTGTGTACCAGTGGATACATTTTGACTGTCAAGTCCTCCATTTATTTTAGGAGGTTACGGGGACAGCCCATTGTTTTGATGAATATGTATCGGGACCAATACCTAACGTTCCTCTCTCTCTCTCTCTCCCGCTACGCTTCCTGACCGATAAAGAAATTATGTTAAAATGTTAATATGTTAATATGTTAAAATGTTATATAAAGTGCCTCCACGATGACGGGTGATCGAGGCCCGGATATATATATATAATTTCTCGGCTGTTAGGTTTTGAAATTAAAAATATATATTGTCTTTAAAAATATTACTCTACAATCCTACAAGGAAAAATAAGTTTGCAAACATATAACATATATTTATTTACACTTTTGATAAATATAAGATCAGCATTTCAGATCAATAAATATACTCCATAATGTTTTTGTATTGTTACGATATCATTGCGACTAGGTAGTACTCGCGTTACAACTATGCGGCTTACGATTTTGCCAACTTCCTCAATAAAGCATAATTCGATTTGAGCTACCCAAGTGTACCTTCTTTCAAACACAATAAATTAATCCTACATAAAAATGTATAATACATTTTTATCAATTCTTAATTCAATTTCTAAAATTTTTGTTTTTAGCTATAAATACTGTAAAAAAAAATATTTAACTCTTGTGTAAGAAAATAAACATATTTTTACGATTCAATCTTTACAATTTACTACATTCTCTTTCTCAAATATGTCCTTTGAGAATATCTCTCTATTCCTGCCATGAAGCTACTAAAATGAGCAATGCGCCAATAAAGATTATTGAGTTATATCAACCAAATTATAAATTCTACACTTCTTGGTTACAATTTTCTATTTTTTTTTTTGTTATTATTTTTTAAGTATTCAAACATATAAAAGACTTGAATAAGTTCAACCTAAGCAGTAACTTAGAGTTATCATTTGAAAAAATATGAGAGTCAGAATTTTATTGATGACGCAATGGTATTATTTTTTTCGAATTTTATAGTATATTTTTATATTTAAAGGTAAATAAAAATAAAGAAATAATACACTAAGCAATATAAAAAATACAGTTATATTAATTTTTAATAGAGAATAAAAAAATAAGAAACTATACAGTACAATTAAATTAATGTGGAATGTTAAAAGAAATATATATTTATTAAGCATCAAAGACGAGCCTCGGGAATTGTTGTTGGTTTCTTTCTCCTCTGCTTTATGCTTTGTAGAGTTGGGAAGGGTTTTGTCATATCGATTTTCATCAGACTTAATTTGCATCCTCGAAGTTCCTACTCCCTAAATTCCACTTAATTTACAACAACTGCCCCGAATTTCTTTAATATGGCTAGAGATATGGGGTGGGAAACTCTAGAGTAATAATCCTTGAACCCCCAACGCTGGATTGCCATCAGTCCTTCATGCCAGAAATCGATAGTAAACCCTTTGGCCGCATATTCTGGGTCAATTACACCGTATGCCCCGATAACACACTAACCTCGTTTGTAATTCGCTTTAGCAATGACCCCTTCAAGCTCTTGCGCATATTTTGAAAGGCTTAAAAACAGTTGACATTTAGTTTCAACGGCCGGAAGGTTCAAATAATCGACGGCGTCATAGTGCACTGAGGCTCCGATATTCATCCCATCTACTTCGTATGACTATGCAAAGATTAAACAAATAATGTAAGGTTTTTATAAGATAGGATGATAGTACGTAAGTCAGACTACGTTCGACACTGAACCCAAGTCGAGATTCAAGGAATGGAACTAGCTACTCTTTTTTTGGATTGAATGCCATCCACACATCATTAAGACTTAGAAAGCTGCGAACAAACATATCAACAATTTCTGCGAGATTGTCCTCCGTTACCATAAAGATTGTTCCTGGGGGTAATGCAACTAGTGCTGTCATTGATAGAGATATATGATTTTTTATATAAAGTTATTTTCAACAATTACTTTTTTTTTATTTCAAAATGTTTATTATTAAATATAGAATTAGAAATTTGTTATAAAAGCCTGTTATATCATTCTTTTGAATTGTGACGCGTCCATGACATAAGCAGGCATTATTGTTTATTATTGTTCATTATCATAAAATTCGGACTATTGTAATTTCGATTAGTGATATATTATAAATAATATATAAATACCATCATGGGGAAGAAAAGCTAAACCATTCGTTTCCCAACATAACACACCAATCCTGCTAGCAATATTTTTTCATTATTTTAGAAGTATATTGATAGTATAAAAATCGGTGCTTGCAAACCATTATCTATCTATACATATATATGCTTATAAACCTTTATTACTGCTCATACAAAACCATGTCTACACTGAAAGAGATTCTTCAATTAACTCTCACTCCTCAATCTAACTGAATCGAATATCTGATATTAGAGTAGAGATACAAAAAAATGATTCAGCAGGATTATGTTTATTTTTTTATATTTATTTATTAATCTAATTTAATCGGTATATTGCAGGATTCGCTGAGTAAATAAATATAATTATAAAAAGTCTTTCTTATCCAATAAAATTGAAACCATCTTGTAATACCCAATTTAATCGGGTGTTTCTCCTTGTTGCTTTAAATGTAGTTAAAGGGAAGAGGGAGTACCCATATAATATTCAAGGTTACATTAATAAGTCAATAGGTGAACTCTTCATATGTCAAAGAATATCAAATAACACATAAATACATACACATAAATATCTACCAGGATTATATTCTATTTTATATGTATACAATTAATAAAATTAGTGCCTTTTATTCTTTTTAATTAAGAATCGAAGACATATTTTTATCGAAAGAATGAAGAATACATACTCCCCGAGAAGAAATATTATTTTACCCAAGGCCAAAAAACTAGAAGAGTTCTACAAAGCCATCTCCTCAAAGTAATCAAGCCAGAACCAAAATTATCGGCAGTTTAGGAAAACAAACCATACAAAGAGTGTCCTACCGCTATAAAATATATCCAATCATTAAGACTACAATAACAACCTCCCCAGCTTCAATTCGGGAGCTACGAAAAGCGTCAAAAACTAATGTCTCGCCCACCTCTCCCAATGCTATTTTAAAGCAACTCCTCTCCAACTCAAGTATTTCAAAGCCGATAACCAGCATGTACCACTTTATCCAAACATCAAAATCGAAGTTCTCAAACTCAACAATCCCAGCATCACAGACCACAAAGTCAGAGGATTGGTCAAGAAGAGAAGTATGAGCATGGATATTCCGACAGCCAATCGAAAGTACTCCAATCATCGAAATGATCCAAAAGTTAAAATCATGTAGTGGGGGGTTCCGTGGGTTTTAGAAGCTTTTCGAAGAAAAGTACAAAATGTTTCTCTGTACCAAAATGAGGCTGAGTTTACTTTTGGGGAAAGAGTTACTTCTTCCAGGATCGAAAGGAGAACCCATGATATTTTTAGAGGTGAAAACTGAGAAGAAATAAACATATGACTTTATATTTTCTACTTTTATCAGATATATATATTTTTTCTTCATCTTTTGAATAAATCGATATATTTCCGAAATATGTATTTATATAAAGAAAATAATCATCATGTCATTTAAATTGCTACTTCAATTCTATATTAGACTCTCCTGCCAAATGTAACATTGTGAGAAATTGCCTTTGGATTGAAATTTCTTTAAGCCCCTCGATTTCTGATATTAGTGAGAAATAAGATTCGATGTTTCCTCGTGAAAGAGCGCTGCTGCTGACCCTTCCGCTGAATTTCTCTTTGAACTTGTCTTTTATAGAGTTCATTGGGAGATAAATGGTGGTATGTTCCCGATCTTCTGAGGCCCTTTCGTAGCCTTGGGTCTTGATATCGCATCGAACGTTAAATAGCTCTGTTAAATGCATGCAATTGAAATTCATTTCTAGCATAAGCTTCTATGACTACTAGTTCTTGACAAAATCTTTGGAATCTTGGAACTTTCTTTTTTTCCCAATAATTGAACTACGATCTTTTAGAGTAGGCATCGGCATATCGATGGGATTAAAAAGCAGTTGGTCTTCGAAGAATTGGTTTTCTATTTAAGGCAAAATAGACTTGCTTCTTAAAGGCAGTTGGTACGGCGCTTAACTTGAGTACCTCTGGTGTTTTTTGTTTGGTAAGAATTCAAACGCTTCAATTATCGAAGCATCATCATCTTCGATATTCATTTGAGTATTTGGAGTTGGTTTGAGAATTTGCTCAGGCCGATGATGGAATTGTAGAATAGCCGAGTTTGAGCGAATTTCTTCTATGCCTTTGTTTTCTTTGGGAGACAAGGTAAGTTTTTAACTTTAATAGACATAATTTTATCCAATAAATCTTTTTCCAAATGAAATAAATTCTCTATGAACTCCTTAAAACTTGTTGCTCAGTTTCAGCTACTCAGTTTCATCGCAACTGCATAGAGTTATGTGTTTGGCAATTGACGACATGCTCGTTGTTCTATCGTTGCTCAAGACGAGTTGCATCGAAGAATCTAACTAAATACGAAATCAATTAACTTGTCTAAAAAAGATATTTTACCGATAAAACATCAAGGAGTAAACTACTTTGTCCTATATCAAACACACGCATTGTTTTTTCATAAAATGGATTAAAATAAATCCTTGTCTAGAAATTTGTGTTGATAGCATTGGTATTGTCTAGGTGGGCCTCTCCTTCCGTACCATCCATCTTATAGTTTTCGATGCCGGAAAGGATTGAACTCAGATTATCATGGTTCAATTTTGTTGAGACACTCTCCTTTGTTATGCCAATCGCCTAATGACGAGTTAATGTACGCATCATTTGATGAACGTTCTAATGGAAATGATCAATCTTGAGGCACCAGATGCGAAATTGGGACTCCAATAGAGAAGCAAGTTTGGACCACCTGTCCTTCTACTTCAAATCTGAATTTAAATATAATTAAAATATTTTAGAAAATAGAGTTTATCGAAGTACCTCTCAAAAGTGCTGGTGAATTGAGAAGGCTGACATTTATTTCAAATGAGTTTTTCACATTTATTTTCTACAAATAATGGGAAATTAATTGGAAAAAGCAAAAGGGACGTGTATTTATTTTTTGCACAGTTGTTGAATGTTACATTTTTGTTCAACAAATATACGGTCTTGTTGATGACTGCTTAATTTCCATTTTTCATTTATGAGGCAATATCACCATTGACATCATAGTCATGTTCATCAACACTCTCATTCTCAATTTAGATATCAGGGTTTTTTATACAAGGCAAAACCTTAATATTTGAGATAGTGTGGCAAGGATCTGGTTTGATGATTTCCTGAAGTTTGGCTTCCTGCTGGGTTTTGAGTGTGGGAAAATTCAGATTGTGTAAGCGATGGCGATGCTTCTTGACAGACTTTGGTAGGCCTTATTTTTTTTGCTTTCTGTCCATATCTCCAAGTTGCGAAGTTAGTAATTGTGAAATTTTCAGTCGTACTTATGAAACTAAAATACTGAGAAGAGAAAAATAATATTATATCTATTATGATATTGACATCATAGCCTAATTGTTTTAATCAAGAAAACCCTCTAGAATTTGATAGTCTAATCAAGATGGCGCTTAATATTATATACATATATAGTAATGTTATTATATAGACTTATTAATTATTCTGAACATACATAAATATTTTTTATTATCAATTATATTAATTTCATTAGCCTTACCACTTGTGATAGACTTTAAATACTTTAAAGATTTCGCTTGAATTAACACGTAGATGGAATGACTCCCTTAAAGATGGAGATAGTCAGTCTCACCCTTTCAGACAAATGTGCATTAAGGCTTAATAATAAAAAAGACATAATTTATATTTGCGTAATAAATCGAAATAACCAAAACAGAATCAAATAAAACTATGTACCAACAATAAAATATTGTTATTTTCATCAAGATCATAAAACTCAATAATATAACTTTATAATAGTGTGCATAATATATATTTTATTTTAATGTCAAAGTTGTAATCCGATCTCCCAGACGCTCTTAGACTGAGTGCCAGAAATTTGCGAGCCAAAGTACGCTCGCTCCTACCAAAGGATATCTGCTGCAAATATTAACGCCGAAACGACCTTATCATGAAATTAGAGCGCAAAAGTAAAGCATACTAAAGAAACAGTTGTTCTCCATCCGAGCGAAAGGGGCAAAGCTTGGGCAAGCACCTTCCGAAATGGTTTTACTAAAAGTTGAAACCTGAAAATCCCTAAAATACATTATTCTCCAAGCTTACGGCGAAAGAATTAGAACATGTACTTTCATACTTTTTTTAAAGTTTAGTTATTTTATATTAATGTTGTATTATTATTATTGTGTAACAGATTGGTAACGATCAATACTACTATTTCGGATCCACACATTGCAAGGAGTTCGAGAACTTCATGGCTTCTAATAGGCAAACACGAAAGCAGATCGCACATCCAAAAGAAGTCTTCAGAACGAGCAGTCGAGGTTCAGCTGAGGTGAACACTCGCAGTCCGATACATAAATAATAACAAAACCATCATTCAATTAGCGGGTCTTAGGTTCGCCATTTCAAATCTGGAAGCGAACTAACAACAGCAGACAAATTAAGTAATGCGAAGCAATATAGAAGTGTGTAGGGTGAGAAAATCCAATAATTAAGATATCAGAAATCACAATCACATTTGACGAGAAAAATTACCAACCTTAAAGCAGATCTTTAAAATTCATAAAAAAAGAAGTATGAAAGCGTTAAACAGAGAAACATTGTCGAAACTGATGAATAACGCAACAATAAAATGTAAAAACTCATTCTTGAAACGAAGACCGGAAAACTCTCATTGAATTTAATGCAGGCATAACAGAGTATTAGAAACAGAAAATAGAAATAGTTTCGCAACTTGTAGAAGAAAGATGCAATCAAGCAGATGGAACTCGAGAATAGGGCCATTTTGGATTTGACGTTAGAATTAAAGCAGTTGTGTGTCTAAAAACATAAGAGCACGAAATGATCTCTCCGAGATATATTTAATTAAATATTAAGATTCTAATATTAATAACATAAATGTAAATAGATGTTATTGATTTCAAAAAAATACAATATTGATTGTTTTTTGTATTTTATCTAGTTTTTTTATTTGTGAACAACAGTTTATTATTCGTTTAATAATATAGATTATACATATATATATTTTTTAAAATATCTTTGCACTCAGTTATATTAATATACATATTCAAAAAACAATATCGAAACAATGAGTCAAAAGAAAGGACCACCCGCCCCAACTAAGCCTGCCCCAGTCAAAAAAGCCTTCAACCCTGACGACTATGTTAAGCCAACCCTTCCTCGCGATTAAGTCATTGAGATCCGTCAAGCCTTCGACATATTCGATGGCGATGGAAGTGGAGTCATTGATCCTGCTGAACTCAAGGAAGCCTTCGTTACCTTGGGCTTCACAGGCCAGAGTAAGTTCGTCTACCAGATCTTGGCAGAGCTCGATGAAGATGGATCTGGAGCAATCGACTTCGACGAATTCTTGAGATTAGCCACTGCAAAGGTGACAGAAAAGGATTCTCGAGAAGACACCAATAAAATTTTCAGATCATTTGATAAGAATAGACTGGTACTCATCTCATGCTTTTTTATACAAATTCTTGACTAAATTCGAATATTTTTATGTAACTCAGGGAAAATTCAACATTCACGATCTGAGGAAAGTTGCTGAAGAGCTCGGTGAGGAGCATAATGAAGATGACCTTGCGGATATGTTTAACAGAGCCGACTTGGATGACGATGGATTCGTAAGCCAGGAGGACTTCTACAACATTATGACGCATAAGGTGTATTGGGATCAAAAATGATTTTTGAGCTATCACCCCTATATATATATATCGACACCCATATATATTAAATAGCTGTTCAGAGTGTATATCATCGCTAATTTCCATAAATCCTTTGGTGCTAAGCTGTAACTGTGATTTGTTTTACAGACAATCTATTGAAATGAGGTTAAAGCAAATGATATTTTAATATATGAAATAATATAATAATAGAAGCAGCATCCAGTGGATATGTATTTTTAAAAGATATAATTTGTGATATCTTATTATATGTTTTAAATTGAGGAATTCCGTTGCATATATTTATTAAAAATATATATACACAGATATTTACATATTCGCTAATCTATATTCAAGTTCTCAAACTTAATACCCGGTTTATTGATAAATCGTAGAAAGCAATATTAAGCAGTTAATTAACTATATGTTTAAAAAATAAAAAATATTTACCTTCAAAACTAAAAACAATCTTGGGAGAATTGTTTACAAAACAGACGGACTTAATTTATCACTCAAGAAAAGCACTAGTTATAAAAATCCAATCTTGAATTTGTAGGTCAAAAATTCATCCTTCAAGATTAATGATAAGCAAAATACAAGCATATTAAAGAAAAAAAGAAAAATATCTGAATGCTGTTTTAAGATGAAATTAAAATTGTAACTCTTCTGTTCCAGACAAGCAACTGCTACATTTGAGAATTAAAAATTGTACTTTACGAGCCATTTTATTAATCTTTAAAAACTTCTATATGCTCTTTCCATAGAGTTCATTGGATCTCTATTATAATTAATGATGTTCGGAATTATACAAAAGATAAATAAGAATAATAGTTAGAATATATAAAACATATTTATTTCTTAAACAATAAAAAAATAAAGAAATGAAAAAATACACAGTAAAATAAATTACATTATTTCTTAATATAAACTTATAAACTGTATTTCGAAAATAATATTAAATAAAAAATGCCAAGCACAGACGAAACCATCGTGGAACTCATTTCCCTAATCATTATGCTCGAAGAAAAGGTACATCATCCCACAAAAAATCATTCTTATTGATTCATGTATTTGCCTCACTCCATACGCGCAATATAGATCGAAATGGTCAAACAATAACTCGCAGGACATTATTAATTCGATAGCCGAGTAGCCTTCCTTCTTCTAGACGATTCCCAAAAAGGATATTTCAATGCAGAAAACCTTGTCGGCATTATCAACAGAGTAGGAGAAATTCTCGGAATAGCGCATCGAACGACTGCTTAAATCAATCGATTCTTCAAAAAATACGCAACCAACGATAAAATGACATATCAAGAGTAATAATAATAATAAGCAAACAAATATTCTATCTGCAATTAAAAAATAATTAATATATTTCTCATTCATCCTAGATTCTTAAAATTGATAAAACCCAAAAACAACACGCACTTGGCCCAAAATCTCATCATCAGGAACAGTGTCATGAAGGAAATGCCTAGTCACTTGAGCGAACGCTTTGATGTCTTGATGGGACTTTATATTCTGATGACCGTCGATACATAGGCACTGAAAATGCAAATCCAGAGTGTCAATGGCCTCAATTTTGTCGAGCTATACTCTAAAGTCAAAGGTCATTTCGCTTCCTTCGCAAATCTGAAACGATATTTAGGACAATTCGGCTATGATGTAGATCTATAATAACTCAAATATCTCAGCAACCACACATCGGAAAGACCTGCAATCCCAAGATTCACATAAATAGAGTTTAAATAGATATTTAGCCCTGTAGATAGCCATCGAAAATTTATTGACACAAATACTACCTACGGCACTACTGGGTAATTTTATAGAAATAATACTTATTCTGCGAATAGAAATACTGGATGGGGAGGTTTCAATACAGTAAATTCAATAAAGTCAAGACAAGCGAACGATAATTATTTGGGCGTCAAATTCGAGAGAACAGGTTTCGGCACTCCTCTACATATGTTAGCAGAATAAGAATAAACATTCTAACCAGCCCCAATAGGATCCTATAATGAAGCTTAGCCAAGCGGTAAAAAAGCGAAACATATACAATAAAATATATTTCTGTCTGTTCCCACTCCACAGCTTCAACAATTCGTCAGGGAGGCGGGAAATAATATAGCCAACGAGGACTGGGAAAATAACAATAACAACTATGAAAAATCAAGCAGACATTCAAGTATTGCTAATAATAACCATCTAAAACAAAGCATCAATAGCAATGAAGTCAATGGCTTTAATAAACGGAGGAGTCAAAACAATAGTTTTGATATAGATCAGTTCATGATAAAAGAAAACCACATTAAAAATAGTACGAATAGTAGAGGAGGAAACATCATTCCGACGAACCAGAAAGGAAGGAACATTGAAAGGTTCGAGGATGACCTTTCTCAATAGAATTCGCAACCTAACGCGTTTGAATATTATTGATTTCTCAAACTGAAATATATGCTATCGAAAAAATATTAGTATTAATAAAATATTTCATAATCAATAAAAAATATCTTATGGGTTTCATATCATTATTTTTAAAAAATATACATATTAAATAAATAAAAAAACTGTAGTGAAAAGTTAATAGTTTCTTTTTTAAAAATAATTTGTGATCAATGGAAGAGAACTACCTCGAGCAACTTCTTGGAAAGGATGCAGAGAAGATTCTGGATCTCGAAATCTAAAAAATGGCTGTATAGATAGGATTGAAATAATACCATGAGTTCGCCAACGAATACTTCGGCAAACTCAAATCGAAACCCTACCCCATCTCGCTCTAGTACCAATAAAGACCTGACCTGTAAAACTCCGACGGTTCGGAATAAGGCGACTATAATAATGCAGAGGAAACAGAGGAAGGTGAAGACGAATAATAAGTCGAACCTCATGTCGAACTTACTAACTAAATCATCAATCTCGAGAATCCCGGCACAAGAAGAATCACGTACAATAACGGAGATGTCTATGAAGGAGAAGTGAGCGATAACATGAAGAATGGCTGGGGAGTGTACAACTATGCAAACGGGGAGAAATATGATGGCACTTTCGTGGAGGACGAAATCCATGGATACGGGATATATAGTTTTGCTTCAGGTGCGAGGTACGACGGCTACTGGTTCGAAGGGGAAAAACACGGGGCAGGAACCCTCATCTTCGCCAATCAAGATAAATACGAAGGTGAGTTCAAGAACGACCTAATGCATGGGAAAGGAAACTACTACTATGCTAACGGTGATCACTTTCAAGGGGTTTGGCTAAAGGGAAAGAAGAACGGCAGGGGAGAGTTCAACGGACTCGATGGCAGGTTCATTATTGGGGAATGGAAAGATGATAAATTTATTGATTGATTTTTAAATAGCATAATATTCATTCATCAATGAAAATAGTATTATTTAAAATATTGAGTTATTTTCAATACATATTTATTTTATTTATATTGAAATATATTTGTGTTGAGGTTTGCTATACAAATAAGGATAAAAAAAAGAACAAGTTAATTAATCGTATAAGCTAGAAAATTGACATGGATGCAATTAAATATGAAGTATCCGACTCATATTAGCAAAGAAATAGCTAAAAATGTATATACATATATATTCCTGCAGATCAGTTTTGGCTATTCCTACCAGAATCTCTTTTGAGGAGTTAGTAGATACCGTTGTACAGTTTTTAGTCAGTTTTCTTATACAAAGTTGGCATTTGCAGGATAACATAACCGTTCCTGTTTTCTCCAATCTAATCCAAAAGACCCGAAATCTCACATCTTTTTGCTTTACTACTAATTACACAGCCTATCACCTCAGGATTTATGTGTTATGGAGGCAGCAGCAACATGTACACCTTACGGACGCACTCGGTTCTTTCCATATAAGTATACACGATCTTTATTTCCTTTAGTAAGCATGATTAATATTATCGGTCTTGCTCACTGAGATCAGAGATACTGATGATACCGTTGTTGAAGCCGTGGAGATGTTTCATAAACTTGTGGCTGATCTCATTGGCGAGCTTGATTGTCTGCTCAAAACATCCGTAGTCTCCGACCGTGATGAGGCAACTGACAAGCGCGGGGAATTTGGAGCTTGCCTTTTTGCTGCCGAGTGTATTGGTTTAGGTTTAGATAGCGGGCATTCTGTTTTTGAGTTATTCCATGATAAAAGAATCAATGTTTTTTCCTTTGAGAAGAGCATGGTATTCAATAGATTTGTAGGATAGCTTGCCCATAAACTTCTTGTGCCCAGGATAGAGCTGGCAGAGCACGTAATATTGTATTTCCTAGAGATCGATTTTTTTCTGCTTCTCGTTCCTCCAGCTATTGTAATGAAAATAGTTCTCGGTTTCGATTTTGGGGTTCCGATATATTGTCATACTCGTCCTTACTGTTGGGGAAAGTAGGAAGAGAATCACACTATTTTAAAACCTGACCGCTTCGATTTCTTTGGTGAGAGTCTAAAGCCGGAATTTAACAACAGACTCTTATGCCATCATCTTTTTCTTCTCTTCCTACAATTGCTTTGACTGATTGACGAGCTCGCCAATTCTTTATATTGCGTTATTCTTTCTCATGGGGAAGTTGTTGTGCTCTTGCTCGAGAGCTGAAGCAATGAGACTCAGCACCTATTTGTTAACTTTAAGAGAAGCTAGTGTTGTCTTAAAATTCTCTTGCTGTTTTCTAGCCTATTCATAATTGTCTTAAGCGTTCTTGTTTGTGTAGGATTCATTAACCCTGGCCTTTATTCCCGCCTCCACGACTTTGTTTGTTAGATTATTGAGCTCAGCCTTCTTACTACGTGCTTACTTGATGAGTCTGTCCAGGTTTTATGCCATGTCAATTTTTTGAATCAATGCCATCTGTTCCTATTTTTTAATATTGGCGAGAGAATCAAACTCGTCCTCTTTTATTTTGCTCGACTGCTGGTTTCTCGAAGATGGTATAAATGTTTGCTCAGATTTTTATTATGCTAAACGTTTTAAAAGGGAAACGCATTCACGAGCTGTATATTCAGGGCAGTTCCGGAGGTAGGCAGTCCGGCCCTTTTTCTCGCTTCGGGATTTCTGGTTCGAGGCATTTACGAAACTGTGCACCTTCGTGGATGCACGCTTTCTGATACAAAAAGGGCTCTCTTTAATTGTTTCATTGTGTGCTCTTGAATCGATTTACATTTTGTCTTTTTTGCTATTATTGCGTCTTTAATTTTGAATAAAATATAAAAAATTCAAATTTAAATATAGCTGAATTTTTTTTAATGTGAACTTTAGCTACGTAAAGTAGAATATAGTTGATATGGATATTTTTCGATGCTGTTCATGAAATTAAAGTTAGCTAAATATACAGTAAAGTTCTAATTAGTCAATATTTTGTATAATCACTAAATCATTTGAAGGAAACATGTCTAAAGTTGTAGTATCTGCCCAGAAATATCGAATATTGGTTTGTCCACATGTGGTAAAAAATCGGAATCATTATCCCTACTTAATAATGAAAAATATAAAAAATATATTTTTTGGCTCCAAACAAAAATTGATTCTTGTATCAAATAAGGATTTCCGGAAATTGTTCAATGATTTGAAAAATGTCTGCATTAAACAGATAAGAACTTATATTTAAAAATAAAAAATATTAAGATATTTATAAAATTAGTATTTTTTATTTTTTTTTTATTTCATATGTGATATTTATTAGTTATCCTAATGGTGATTGCACAGTATCTGGTCCTTCACTAAACCTCTTTGAGGTTTATGTAATAATGTTGGCTCTTTTATAGAATTTCGAAACCAAGTTTCTTTATTTTCAGACCAGAGTTTATTTCGAGTCTCGTAAAATAATAATAATAATAATAAAAAAATTGATCGAAAGTAGACTTGAAAATTCAGAATTTATAGGATTTCTGATTCTTCAATTTTTTTTAACAATTTTAATGCTTCATCAAATCCAAGTTTTGTTGTCAGAGACACAGTGAATTTAAGATCATTAAGGGGGTGTTCTTGAAAAAATATGCAAAGTATTACGAGTCATATTTATTGGCATTCTTCAGTTAATCCGCAACCTAGAGTCAATATCAAATCTTTTTCTATCTTTCCTTTGCTAATTATATTAAAATCTATAGAGTTCGATAATTTAATCAGCAAATATTAAAATATAAACATTATATTACAATTTTATTATGCTATCAGTAGATGATGATCATATAAATAATGTAGAGATTTGATCAAACTTCAAGCTTCACTTCGAAATTATCAATTTAGTCCACCTTCTCCATCAATTCATCCATACTGGGCTATTTCCCATCGAAAAACTGCACTATCTTTTTCTTGTTCTGCTTTATCCACTCCATCATCCCATTCTATCTCTTCATTTCTTCCTCAAACTTCTCTTCTTTTATCAGTTCTTCGTTGGTCGCCTCCTGATCCCCGAAATATTCCTAATCGATACACTTTCGAAGCTGTGCTGTTGTCTTCTCTGGAGCTAGTGGAGCCTCCCTCCGGAAGACCTAGCCCACTCCTGGCAAGTCCTTCGCAGCACCAAAATACCTATACCCGCCGAATCCCGGAATCTCGTACCCCTGCGCGTCATACATCTTGGCATTCATTATCATCTTGTAATCAGGTCCTCCTAACTCCTTGATTCGGCTTTACCAGTGGTACAGTTCTCTCAGCAATTTGTTGATATCATCATTGACCTCTCGAATTCTGGCCTCTTGGAGGGCTCGGTTCTGGACGACCTCTACGCTTTTTATGATTTACCTGGTGACTTGCTTTCTCCATTTTTCGCATTCGTGGATATCGTGGATTTCTCTGATGTGGACGAGCCCCTTCGGCCTTTCGTCTTCCTCCTTGTTGACGAGGTTTCGTTTCATCGTCCACCATCGATTAAGCATGGCCTGTGCCTTTTCGCTATTTCTTGCCATTGGAATGAAATATTATGATTTTTTTAAAAAGTTAATATATATATATAATATATTTCTCTTATAAACTATCTTAAATATTGTATTTATAGTAATCGGCATATCTATATAAATTATTTAAAATCCAAGCATCTCTTATGATTAAATATCAAAGTATACTATATCTTATTAAACCATATAAAATCCATTTAATCATTTGAACGAGTAAAAATTAGCAACATAATTCATACCATATTATACAGAAATATTGTTATTTTATTTTACTCCAATTCAATTGAACTCCATCAGGCCGATCGATTCTTGCAGTTTATCGAGAAGTTCCGCTCCTCCGATTTAGAATGCAACATTGAATAACTCGCCAATTTTATGGCTCGTCAGTGCCACTCTATTCTGTAGTTATACCCTTTATCTCTCCAGCTGTTCCACTCTCCTATTGAGCACGGCTTCGTTGTCTCTGTAGTTTTCAGTTCCAAACTATTTACTAATGTTAATCCTTTTGTCTGAAAAGTCGTGTTGATCGAAAGGATTCTTTTCAAACACATGATTGCTGGAAGCAACTTTATCAAAAGTTAACCCTACTTCTCCAGTATCTAACTGCCTATCTATTTGTTCTTGGAGCTAAGTGATCTTTGCTCTCAAACTTTATAATTCGATTTGGTCGAGGTCGTATTTGCATTTCAATTTTCGGTACATATCTTCGTACTCGAGGTCTTTACCGGAGCCGATTTGCGCCATCGACTTACTTTTCTCGAGGTCCTTGTTTTTTCGGTCCAGCATCTTTTCTAACTATTTCATCTGTCTCTCGAGATCTTTCTTTTCCACCTTTGCTTCCTGTTCCATTTGCTTAATTTTATCCTCTAACTTCGCAATGACTTTTTTGAGTTGTGTATTTTATCCTTCCAACGTCTCGACCTTCCTGTTTATTTCTGCCCCTTCACTTGTCTTTTCATTTGGCTTCTTGCTCTTTATCTTTAAAGCTAATTGTTCTAGCTTTTCAATCGTTCCATCTATTTGCTGCAACTCTGCTGGTGCTTTTCGACATTCGCTCAAGTCTAGTTTCGATAAATTAAGTTCACTTGATGATATGTTTGCCAGAGAAGTTTATTATGTATTATTTAGCTAATCGACTATCTGATATTGAAAATCAACTTCGATGTAGGCCTCAGGATCAGGGCACTTTGTCAGAGTAATTTTCTTTGAAGCACGCACATAACCCCTTAAAGCGCCAGCTGGATCTTAGTTTAATATTGAAGCCAAATCAAATTTTGAATATCCTCCAGATTTGATTCCTGTATCCATTACGATGATGGGCAAGATTTATGTCTATGTTCTCCAAAAAAATATTTTCATAAGTAAATGTCCAATCTTAAATTATTACATTTTTTTAAAGAAAGAGTTTTTTTGCCATATCATAAATCATGCTGAACTCTAGAGTTAGACTGTCGTTGAAGACTGAGAAGCCATGATCATGGGCAACAGCTTTGGTTTCGGCCTTATTTTGGTCTAACATGCATTTTATAATGTTATTTAAAAATACATTTATTAAGATGTTGAGATACGTCGCTTCCAGAGTATTTTAGTGTTGTAGCTAAAGTTTTTGTTAATTTTGAGTCGGTGAAACTCTGCCGTAACACGGAAATTCAGTTTTTTTAGATTTTACGTGGACTGCTCAGTCATTTGATTAGCTGTTATTTTTACTCTGAGAAATCAAGAAGAAATTTGTTTTATAGTATTTTATTAAAAATTATATATTAGTAAATATGAATCGAACATTTTCATTAAAAAATCAAGTACAAAATTAAAAATAGAAAGTTTAATCGAACCAATTTAATTATTTAATATTATAGACATAGATTTATCGAAGAAGTTTTTTTTAAAAAACGAAATATGAATTATAGAGACTTTTGGGAATCCATCATTAAATTTCAAGAGATTATTCGTATATTGTCTCATTCAGATTGTCCCTACATTCAGCTCCAAACATCCTCCTATAAACTTCAAGCTCATTTTTGCACTCTCGTAACGTCTTTTCTGTCGCCACATCAAAATCATTGGAGATTGTTTTGGTTTTACTTGACTCTCTTTCTTC